>JBBELK010001797.1:0-57266 GCA_037783545.1 Henricia sp. BOLD:AAB3569
AATGCGAAATTTCAGAATGGTAATCGGACAAATATGACACACATGGTATCAAGATTTCGACACCCATGGGGAAAATGGGAGGTTCAAAAATGTGATCTGGTCACGCTCCTTTAAGATTAATGGTTACAACACATTTTGGAGGGTAATTACCAAACATGTCGACTACCTTTAAAATTAAGCCATCTCTTTAAAATGACTAAATAATGCTCTGTTTGGGTTGAACCCGACCACATTGGTGCAATGTCTGAAGACGCCCATAGCACATGCATGTTCAAGATTATTGATCAAGAGACAGTTTCAACACATACAGCAAATTAGTATAGGTATAATGGACTGTAAGTTGATTAACAGAGCCACGTATTGACATCTTGGTCTAGTTTGTGTTGACACTGAGCACAGCTGCATATATTCTCTCTCGATTTGGTAAAACGCTGAATGGCTGGTTCTACAAATGGCCATCTTATCTTGGCAAAACTTTAAAAATTCTGCTCTTATTCAATTTATTGTTCTGACATTGAAGTAATTTACATGTACACATGGAAAAATGAAGTGCAGCATTCAAGTGTCTTTAAACTAGAAGCTAGAATCCCCCCTTCCATATTTTTTGAGTTTTTCTGTTTATCATGGAGGTGTATGTGTCTACAACACCATCACAACTTGTTTTTTCACAAAAAAATCGACAGGCTTTTGCTTAAAACGTAAAGCAGTTCCGACCCTCTTCACCCGAATTCTGAAACGCTCGAGGTCACTTGGTCTGTTTATTAACAGGGTTTTGACGTCATCCTGAGAAACATACAAAACGGTCTGTGCAGTATTGAATGGAAAGTACACGAAGTGAATGTTTATCATGCCTGTTTTGTCCTTTTAATTCAAAATACTAACGTGAAAAACACTTCATGTAATATGACAACAATCTACTATTACCTGTTTTGTAAAAAAACGGTGAAATTGTGGCTCTCAGTGAAGCTCTTTCGAAGTAAATACTGGTGCATTGTGACGGGTGGTTTTGTCACGGAACGAACGGCATTCACAGCGGGTCTGTATACAGCATGGTACGGTCCCGTGCGGGCGTAGTCGCCACATGTTTGAACATCGGCCGTACAAGTTATAGAATGAGCGACTCATTTTTTTTCTCGCTTGGTAATAGAAAAGAAAATCTTTCTGCTCTTTGTTTTTCATAGTGTCTGGTAAAACATACAATCACGCAGCTACTGGGCATATCTCTGGCTTTTTGGACCAACAAAATTCTTCAAAAAACACCATCTAACAGAGACGGTTTTCCAAGTTTTTTGCGTGTAAACGTATGGAGCTAACAATCGTGTTGACTTCTCTTTCTCAGGACTGCGTCACGGGGTCACGCGCATATCATGAATACCTAATGAGCGTTTCAGAAATCGCGAAAATCTCATTTTCAAAAAGGGCACTTTTGCTTGCAATTTATCCACTTAAAACCGACAATTAAAAAAAAAAAAAATCCACGTCGGCAAGAGGGATGTTTGGACTATCGGAAAAAGCCTAAATGCTGGATTTTCGTCAAGGGGGATTCTTCCTCTTTAAGATTAATGGTTACAACAAATACTTTTTTGGAGGGTAATTACCAAACATGTCGACTACCTTTAAAATTAAGCCATCTCTTTAAAATGACTAAATAATGCTCTGTTTGGGTTGAACCCGACCACATTGGTGCAATGTCTGAAGACGCCCATAGCACATGCATGTTCAGATTATTGATCAGTTTCAACACATACAGCAAATTAGTATAGGTATAATGGACTGTAAGTTGATTAACAGAGCCACGTATTGACATCTTGGTCTAGTTTGTGTTGACACTGAGCACAGCTGCTTAAATTCTCTCTGGATTTGGTAAAACGCTGAATGGCTGGTTCTACAAATGGCCATCTTATCTTGGTAAAACTTTAAAAATTCTGCTCTTATTCAATTGGAAATTTATTGTTCCGACATTGAAGTAATTTACATGTACACATGGAAAAGAGAAGTGCAGTATTCCAGTGTCTTTAAGTGTGTGCAACCTTTTTTACCGGTACCTGGAAAACTTCACCTAGAAATGTTTGCACTGATTTAGAAATGTGACCTGATCGATGCGAAATTAGTCGCAGTTCCAACCAAGTTTTTGCAACCAGTTCTAGAAATCAGTGGCTGATCTAGGCCTTTAAATACACAAAAAAAAACTTTTAAATCTCACCCTTTTGGACAAAGCTGATGCAAATCGCTCAATAAAATTATCATGCCTTGTTTACATGATCTGAAATTTTGTTTTAAATCCATTGGCAAATGACACCGTAATTTGGGGTCAAAAGTAGGACTTTTTTGTTTTGACACATTTTTAATCAAATTCAAATCACAATGAAGACAATGTGCAGTTTTTCTGAATTTAATTTTTGGTTAAATTTTCTTGTACGTGTCAGTAACTTAACATTTCTGCAATACTTGAGCACAATTTTCCTTAAGGACATAATTTATCTGGTACATGTATACATTGTAGCATAGCAGTTTGCTTTGCAGTAATGCACTCTTTGTTCCTCGATGTAGCACTAAATTCGCTGGCAGAGTGTGACGTCAATTTCCGCGCGGACGCAGTCACTTCTTTGACAATGGTTTTTGCTACTTGCATGGCAACGCGTTTTTCCATTCGTTTTGCACAGGAGCCACAAGGGACACATTTTCTGTGTTCAGTGTTTCTGTTACAACAATCACAAAATAAGGCGGTATGGTAGCGTATCGCTAGTACCGGTAGGTATGAGCAAAACATTGCAAGTCATTACTGGTCCTTATTTTTTATTATATACCTCATACATTGATTCTCGTTCACTGATTGGTTAAACGCAGTTCAACCATTTCAGTGGGCAAGTAAAAAAGTACTATTGTTTGACCTTTTGCGCCATAGGTCAAAGGATAGTACTTTCTAAAAGTACTATTTCACAGCGCGTACGGAATATCGGGCGAGCGTGTGCCAGCACTCGCGCCTGCGACAGCCACAGCGCGCGGGGGACGCGTTTGCGTGCTATGGAAGCAACCAGTGGTGTTCGCGTTCACGCGGACAATGTGCACTTTGGTTTAGTTCTCTGAAAACTCAATTTTGTCATGAAATATAAATAATTTGACACATTTTGACACAAAAATATTGACTGCTCTTTATTCTGGTGATAGTGTAAACTACATGTACCGTACCACCCCTCGGTGATCACCTCGGGACGATAGTTTGCACCATCACCCTCTTGTATAATATTTTCTTCTAAAAGAATAATAGTAGAAACTAAGAATACACTCTACGCAAAAACAATGTATGTAAAACGTGAGCGTGACCAAGTAACCGTGGTTATGGTTCAGAGCCCGCAATGTGACGTCACGACTCGGCCAACGAATTTTGTTGCAGTGATGTTTTGGTGCAGTGACCCAAAAATTTACTTCATGAGTTGACATAGCCTTGTCCAAGGCTGTGAGCTTGTCTTACCATGCCGGCGATGACCAAGCCGCTGAGAAAGGCCCAAGGGGAAACCCGGCCAAGCAGTGACCACGCGTGGCGAACACAGTGCCCTACAGTGCATACATGTAGACTGGTTCCCAGAATCTCTTAGTCTGGGCTGTAGTCGAGTCCCCACTTTCCGAGTCCAAGTCCTTGGTGTCCGAGTCCCAGTCCTTGAGTCCTTGAGTCCAACAAATATCCAAGTCCTCAGCAAGGCGAGGCCGAGTCCCGAGTCCTTATTTAAATTTTAAGTGCAAGTGTCAATGATCGTGCCTGTAATATTTGGCAACTCGTATGTTTGCTTTAGGCCGAGAAAAATGATTGCTTTGGGAGGCGAGATACATTTTTAGTACTCAAAATTATTTTAAGTGGTAGAAATGATTTATTTTACTTTCTCAGAATTTTATTTCAAAATAAATTACAATAGACACTTCAAACAATTTTCGGCGTCTGTATTTATCTTTTTTTGTAAAATATTGTATATTTATTTGTTTCACTGGACTCGGATGGACTCGGCCCAAATCTCCGAGTCCTTACTGCCCGAGTCTGAGTCCGAGTCCTGACTAGCCGAGTCCGAGTCCTTGAAAATCGGGACTTGAGTCTGAGTCCGGACTCGAGTCCTACAGCGTTGGTGTCTGAAGCACAGCCTTGTTCCATCTGTACGCGACGCGGTTATGTGTTTCTTTATATTTGCGTCGGATTCCCAATGCAAATATAAAGAAACACATCTAAAGAAACCATGCCGTGTGCATTTTGAACAAGGCTGTGCTTTAGACACAGACTAAGAGATTCCGGGAACCAGTCTCAGCACTGTTGGGCACTGTGTTCATCCACGCAGGGTCACTGCTTTGCCGGGTTTCCCTTGGGCCTTTCTCCGCGGCTTGGCCATTGCCAGCATGGTAAGACAAGCAGCTCACAGCCTCGGACAAGGCTATAGTTGACAAGAAAAACCTGACTAAAAGTGTTGAAAGCATTGGTAACAAACACCACATTTGTTCTTTTTTGTGAAAAATGGTTCCTTTGTGGGAGAAATTGCCAACTACTGTAAAAGCCAATATTTTCGTGTACAGATATTTTCGCGCATTTCAACATCACTGACATTTTCGCGAGTTGTTATTTTCGCGGATAGAAATTATGTTTTGTTTCAGGGATCGCCACAATTGTTGCAAACAATATTTTCGGGGGTTGTTATTTTCGCGGGTTGTTATTTTCGCGGGCTCTGTCTGGTGCGCAAAATGCGTGAAAATAAAACCACCGCGAATATTTCAGCTTTTACAGTAAATTGTTTGCAACAATTTTTGTTTTACCATTCATTTAACACAAACTCCATGCATGGATTTTAAAGGTTTTCTGAAGTATTACGGCATATTGTGGCTGAAATTTCAACAAGGCAGTTTATTCCTCAGAAATGCTTTTGTTCCTGTTTTTAGAAGTTTTCCCGATCATGTAATCTGCCTTTAAAAACGTGCAGAGCAACTCTCCAAATTATGCCCTACAATTAATGACTAGATCGTTCTTGTCACCTTACGCTACATGTAGGTGAGAACATTGCCAAGTTGACCGACATGACGTACGATGAATCCGGTCAAGTGATGAGCCCAGCCGATAAGAGCGCCATGGTGCGTGCAGCTAGAGGCTTACTGTCGGCAGTCACACGGGTGCTTCTGCTTGCCGACAGGGTCGTCATCAAACAGATACAAGCGGCAAAACTAAAAGTACGTACATTTTTTTTCTGAAAACAAGCAAAACATGTATGAATGTAGCTTGGGAAACCCCAGTGTTACAATATTTCCTGGGAACACACGCTTGGGTAAATTTACACTGTAAATGGGGTAAATTGTCCACATACAGCGTGTTTGTACTGAGCACTCCATATTACTCCATATTTCTTGACCGCTATTTTAACCAACCCCTGAACCGGTTCTTCGTTGTCCGGCGTGTTTCGGGTGCTCGGCATTAAACTGCACATGCCGGAAGCACAGAAGGCTATTTGGGTCACACGCACTGCATTCTGCGCTGCGCATACTTCCGGTGCACCCGGCAAATGTTACACTGACGTGTTTCTACTGCAAAAGTATTACACCACATGGTCTTCCTCGAGAGGTGGTTAATGGTTCACGGTAGAATGCCCGGCATTACACGAAAAATTTGTCACTCCGTTCTATTTCTACTGGGCCAGTGCACCTAGAAGTAGGAGTGTTCATTTATCAGGCTCGCGATTTTGACTACGGCATTTGAGCCTACGGCATTTGAGCCAAATTTTTCACCACATTTTATGTCAAAAACAGACACTTGATAGCTGGCTTTTTGAGTTGCTTCTATGTCGCGAGTGCAACTAAAGACTGGAAAATAAACCAGGTTTTTTATCTTGTAATGTCTCCTTTCCATTTTGTTATTTCCTAGAAGTAGGGGTGTTCATTTGTCAGGCTCGCGATTTTGACTACGGCATTTGAGCCAAATTTTTCACCACATTTCATGTCTCTGAAAGAACTTACCCAACTCAGTAATGATCTCAGAATACGAAGATATTTCAGAAAAAAACGATGTCTAAACGTGAATTCTGATGCACTTTTCCCTTCACTTTATGTTTAAAACTTGATCCTTTTTGCCTGTCTGTCACAAATTAAATGGGCTGGCTGGTACATGTGTATTTGCACCACTAGATTACATTGAAAATTGCCCTGTTACCAGTAAAGCCAAATTCAGCTTACAATGTACATGTATTTGTGTGTGTGTACAATTTCATGCTGCATTACCGGCGAGTGTCCCCGTGAAAAATGGTACTGCCAAGGCTTGTGTGTGTACAGTACCATACATCGTTCAAAGCCATGTTTGGAGTGGACTTTATTTTTCAGGAATTTTAGCAAAACAATTTTAAACATTGTGTGTAAACAGTCACCCTTTGTGTGTTGCCATTTTGATAGATTCAGTGTACATACATTGTACTATTTTTGGTCTTCCCTCCCCCTTCCCCCACCCTTCTCCCCTTTTCAGTCTGAATGCTCTATTGTAATATTGACAAAAACTAGACCTATTTTGATATTTGTGTCTATAAAGATTGACAGGTTAATATTTTTAGGGATTATGACCCAGAAACTGCCGGGGTGAAGAGCGTGATCCCAAACTGGTAAACACTGGATGAAGATTTCTAAATTTCTTAAATTAATCAAAATAATACCTCGATCTGTAAAGAAATGTCCACATTTTACAATCATATTACAAAAATTAACAGAATAAATTTGACTAGGCACACTGTGCCATCACATTTTCAAGAAATAGTTGAAAATGCATACATAAAAAAAAATTACTTTTTTGTCAATTTTATTGATTATCTGTCCCTCACGCATAAAAATAACCTCCGCATAAAACTGTAAAGTCAATTTCAACATATGATAAACTGTGTGTGTGTATTAACATCAGTAGAAGGTAAACAAACAGGTTCACTTTAGTTTTCATTTTTTGTTGACTGTGGAAAGGCATTTGTATGTTGATTTTCGTCCCTCACGCTCTGAATTAATTTGATACAAATGTAGACAAATGTCCATGAGTTTGGGAAATCTGGATGGAGTGAAAAACAACTTGGCTCCACCGAGATTTGAATTGCGGACCTTCTGCTGAACTGAGTCAATTGTTGGACAATCAATACAGTCTGCTGTCTACGTTTAGACTGAATTTTAATGTACCGGTAGTACCCCAAAAGCCAAAAAAGTACCTTGCCAAAATGCGTCCCCAACATGTATGTCAAAGCTTGGATATTTTAGCTCATACTGCGCATGTGTTTGTAACTTGTACGCAAGCAATCAGCCAGGAAAATTGGCAACAGAAATTAGCAGAGAAGGAATGAAAATCCCTGGCATCATATTACACTCCCGTGGGGGTTTAGAGAATCTTCATTGGAAGGCGCTTCTGAACGATGTTTACACAGACTGGAGAGATTTCTCCCTCGAGCCACGATTCCTCTCAAAAACATTAATAGCTTTTTACCAGAGCTAGGATATCAAATTCAGTAACAACACTTGAGAAGTATAAAAGGGCTTTTTTGAAGAACGTATTTTTGTTTTTTTTCTTCTTAAAGCGCTCATGTTTCTTTCCCGTAGGTCAGGGTCTCTGTAGCTTTTGTGACAAAAACAGACACTTGATACCGGTAGCTGGCTTTTTGTGGTAGTTGCTTCTGTGTCGAGAGTGCAACTAAAGACTGGAAAATCAACCAGGTTTTTCATCTTGTAATATGTGTCCTTTACATTTTGTTATTTCTTAGAAGTAGGGGTGTTCATTTGTCAGGCTCGCAATTTTGACTACGGCATTTGAGCCAAATTTTTCACCACATTTCATGTCTCTGAAAGAACTTAACCAACTCAGTAATGATCTCAGAATACGAAGATATTTCAGAAAAAACGATGTCTAAACATGAATTCTGATGCACTTTTCCCCTCACTTTATGTTTAAAACTTGATCCGTTTTGCCTGTCTGTCACAAATTACATGGGCTGGGTGGTATTTGCACCACTAGATTGCATTGGAAATTGCCCTGTTACAT
This sequence comes from Henricia sp. BOLD:AAB3569, assembly GCA_037783545.1. Lineage (NCBI taxonomy): Eukaryota > Metazoa > Echinodermata > Asteroidea > Spinulosida > Echinasteridae > Henricia > Henricia sp. BOLD:AAB3569. Next base: position 8,021 of record JBBELK010001797.1, read on the forward strand.
GTTGGTACCAGTGAAGCTGAATTCAGCTTATCTGTGTGTGTACAATTTCATGCTGCATTACCGGCGAGTGTCCCCATGAAAATTGGTACTGCCAAGGCTTGTGTGTGTACCATACATCGTTCAAAGCCGTGTTTGGAGTGGACTTTATTTTTCAGGAATTTTAGCAAAACAATTTTAAATGTTGTGTGTAACGTGTGTAAACAGTCACCCTTTGAAATGGTGTTTTTATCAATGAAATCTGTGCTATGAAACTACTGTAGTCCATTAATTTACAATCATAAAAACCCTACTTGGAAGTTATTCTCATCTGGAAAAGTTTGCCTCAAAATTCTCACAGTTGCAGAAGAGGTGCCAATTTCATGGCACTGCTTACTAAACAGAAACACTGATCTTGTTTTACACTGGTCCCGAGCTCGGGATCGAGATTGATCCCCTGCTAAGAATGTGTACTGCAATAATTTGGAATGTGCCGCGTTTACATTCTGTACATGTAGTTGATCTCGTGCGCGGCACCAGAAGTTGCAGTCAAAGGTCATGCTCGTGCATGTACAGAACATTGTGTGCATGTACAGTGTGCAAGGCCACTTGAATCTCGGAGGCTTTTCTCCTGCAATGGCTGTTGGAGCGGATGCGGTAAAGATGAATTGCTTATCTAACCGCAAACTGATCCCGAACTCGGGGTTCGACCCCATGTACATGTACACACGCCACGTTCATTGCTGCACGTCGAGTTGTTTTTGTTCCATTGGACACATGTTACATGTTGCAGGCGTGTTGCACAGCCGGGTAAACTTTACATGTACTTACATGTAATTTATTTTTTTTGGTCACTGTGTCAAATTTGCTTTTGGGCATATGTGCATGTTCCATACGGACTGAAACTGACTATGGCACCGCGGGCCCGAATAGAATGTGTTTAAAACTGGGCCAGCCAGTCTTTATCATCTAATAGGAATGCGTAAACTGTCTAAAGTAGTTATGAATACTTCTTTATCCCATCTCTCTTAAAGATATACTGGTACAGTCCGTGGTTCTCAGCAAATTCAATTTCTTTTTTCTCTGAACGAATCTTTAAAGCATTTACTTTATTTTAACGAGAAAACATCAAACTTTGAACTTCAGAAATCGGCAACCCTTTAAAAAATGCTGTTTTGTACGGCTGTTTTTGCGCCTTGTCTGTAGACTTGCCCAAGTCTCGATTGGTCTTTAGTCTGTGACTCGCGGCGTACTGCGAGCCCTCTGGAGTAGTAGTGGCCTGTCAAATTTCTTTTCGTCTGTCTCAGAAGACTGAGACAGTAGAAACAAGATTGGACAGGCCACCTGGTACGGAGGGCGTGCTGTGCACGGCCCACTGCAGACCAGACACAGGACAGACTTGGGCAAATCGAGGCCTTGAATTATTGGCGATTCGAAATATTTACAGTAATTGTTTAATATCTAAACGTTGGTTGATTTTTTTTCCGTTGATGTCTCATTTCAAAGCGAATAACTTTTATGTTTCTAGAAATATATCAATTCAAAACACTTTATTTTTCAAGGTGCCACACCCGAAACGCACGGACTGTATATCTTTAACACATCTTCCAGCCCTCTCAACCTACCCACTCCCCCTCCCTCCAAAATAACTCCCACTGCACCTCGAGTTGCTCTACACAGCTGTGAGGCCCCTGTATTTTTGCATGAATGACTTTTTAATTATCTTCACTTCACATGACGGATGGGGGGTCTGGCAGTGTGTGACAAGTATGCAGTCATTTTGCAGTCTTGCAAACAGTCACGACATACCAATTTTTCACAGGAAATTAGCTCTGCAAATGAGATTCACTCATTATTGATCGAGAAAGGCAATGTCAAACCTCAAAACATGGTTTCAAATTAGTTAAGGCCAAGCGGCAAGGGAAATTTTTTATTACTAGCCCTAACCTATAAAATCATGCAGAGCCTACATACATGTGTGTGTACTACATGTTTATGTACATGTGTGCATTATATTGTACATGTAACGGTACCTTGTTTTATTTTTTAAAAAATGATGAAAAATAAAAACTAAGTTTTGTGTATTTTTTGTCCTCCCTCAATGCTTGAAAAAAGAGCTCACTCTTGTCTACAGTCACCTGCTTTTGTAATAAATACAGACATTTTAAAGCCAAAATTTTACTTCACGAGTTGACAAGAATAACCCGACTTAAATAATTGTTGATACTTGATAGTCATGGTAACGAATGCCACATTATTTTTTTTCTTTGTAAAATGGTACCTTTGTGGGAGAAATTGCCAACAGAATTTTGTTCAAATTTCTACAAGGCAGTTTATCAACATTATTCTTATGTGATCTGTCTTTGAACACTTGCAGGAATTTCATGCTGTACATGTATGTTACCTAAAAAGAAGTTTTTAAAAAGCTGTTTGCGCCATGGACCATTTTTTGGGAAGGTTTTACCGAGACGATAGTAAAATGGAAAATGGTTAAATTTTTACCACTGTCCGTATTTGGACTTTTTTGACACGGGGAAATTTTACCGAGACTGTTGGAGAGGTAACCGAGCTGTCAATATTATAATGCTTTCTTTTGTCGTAAGACATGCATTGATGTCCAATATTTTGGAATATTGTGTTGGTCGCACCAATCAAACTTCCGACTGTATCAATAATAATATCTGCTATAAAATATGCCATTATTGATTACCAACATGAACAACGCCGCACTGGAAACTTGTCACATAATTATGCGCTGCACCGCGAAACATACATGTACTTGGTGTACAATGTACACGCCCGGATATAGCAGAGCGTGATCCAATTCCGTCCTTCACGTGAGGGACGGAAATCAGGAGACAAATGCCTTTCTTTAATCAATACAACGAATGAAAACTAAAGTGAACCTGCATGTTTACCTGCTACTGATGTTAATACATTTGTACACCCAGTTTATCACATGTTGAAATTGACTTTACAGTTTAATGCAGAGGTTGTTTTTATGCGTGAGGGACAGACAATCAATAAAATTGGCAAAAACTTTAAAAATTTACATGCATTTTCAACTATTTCTTGAAAATGTGATGGCACAGTGTGCCCAGCCAAATTTATTCTGTTAATTTTTGTAATATGATTGTAAAATGTGGACATTTCTTTACTGTTCGAGGTATTATTTTGATTAATTTAAGAAAATTTTTGATCACGCTCAGTATTAGCAGTCCCGAGGCGCTTTTACCGACTCGCTGTGTCCGCATTAGAGACGTATCATCTCGGGAAAAGTTCCCTGGTCAGTTTTCCTGGGCAGCAGTTGGCCTGGAAAAGTAATCGCTGGACTCGGGAAAAGTTACATGTACTGAGAGGAAAACGTCCTAGGCTGTCTTGGTTTTATTTTTCCCAAAAGAAGTCCAATGTGGACATGGCTTAAATTTGGAGCAAAAATAAAAAGATGTTTCCACCCACCCTAATTTTTTTTTCAGTAAGAACCACAGCTATTTTTTTCTTGGCCTGAATGTGATTTTGTGTGTGTGCATGCAAACGGAGTGCAAACATGCACAAGCTACATGACTGCACGTACATGTACCGTATCTCTCATTCATTTTTTATAAATTAGAAACAAAAATAGCAGCAATGCCATTAATCTTTGCGGTGTTTGTAGTTTTAAGACGGACAAGCTTCAGAAATCATAATCAAATAGTCCTCATAAAAAGCCTGCATTTGCCAGTAACATGTTATATTTAGGTTCAGCTATTTTGTTGCCCATGTGGCAGCAATGCCCAATGGGCAACATGAACGCGTGAGGGTGTTTGAACTAGGTGATTTGGTCGGAAAATGACCATAGCTGACAGTGGAAAATGGGGGAATTCTATATATGTCCATATGTAGGGAAAAGTTGCATACGCGGAGCGCAGGCCCGAGGCGCGGTAACAGATTTCCATGAAAAGTAAATGTTTGGAAGGTGTGCGCGTGTAGCGCGTTTTGTGTTCGAACATCTCTCTATTTTATCCAATGGGGCGACACTTTTTGTGTACAGAGTCCTATTATGGCGACGCGGTTGGTTAGGGCGACAATTTGGCATAGCCCCAATTGTTTGGAAGTCAAAAACCATTTTTTTTAATGTCAAAAACCATCTTTTAAAAATCGAGAACCATTTTTATTAGGTCTAGAACCCTCTTTATTAGGTGTGGAACCATTTTTTGAACCTCCGGATTACAGAAATTTGGTGTCCAATCGATGTCTTTTAGCCGAAATTTCGGTGGTAGTTTGGCAAAGTCTTTCCGGCGTGTCGCCCCTTTGCAGCATTAAGTGATATTATTTCTCTATTTTATCCAATGGGGCGACACTTTATGTGTAGAGAGCCCTATTGGGGTGACCCGCTCTACTTGCTACAATTTGGTGTAGCCCCAATATTTTGGAAGTCAAAATCAATTTTTTTTAGTAGGTCAAAATCCATCTTTTTCAAATTTGAACCATTTTTATTAGGTCTGGAACCATCTCTCTTAGGCATGTTAGGTCTGGAACCATATTCGGAACCTCCGGTTTACAGAAATTTGGTGTCCAATCGATGTCTTTTAGCCGAAATTTCGGTGGTAGTTTGGTAAAGTCTTTCCGTCGGGTCGCCCCTTTGCGGCATTCAGTGATATTATTTCTCTATTTTATCCAATGGGGCGACACTTTGTGTGTAGAGAGCCCTATTAGGGTGACCCACTCTATTAGGGCTACAATTTGGTGTAGCCCCAATATTTTGGAAGTCAAAATCATTTTTTTTAAAGGTCAAAATCCATCTTTTTTAAATCGAGAACCATTTTTATTAGGTCTAGAACCATCTCTCTTTGTAGGTCTGGAACCATATTCGGAACCTCTGGTTTACAGAAATTTGGTGTCCAATCGATGTCTTTTAGCCGAAATTTCGGTGGTAGTTTGGCAAAGTCTTACTGGCGGGTCGCCCCTTTATAGCATTAAGTGATATTTATATTATTATTATTATTATTATTATTATTTGTTTTTTTTTCTGGTATTCATACCAAGGATTCCTCAATAGTGCTCATTGCACTGTCACTCGCAAGCGTGAGAAAACCCATCAAGAATTAGAATTATAAATGGCCAGAGACACCGGGGAATCCCCTTGCTCTTCACGAAGGAATGCTCTGGGATCTTTAGAGTGCGTTACCATTACCTATTACACACTAGACCAACGGCTTTAAATCCCTTTCAAAGGATGGAGCAATTAAGTGTGGTTGAGTGCCTAGCCCAAGGGCACAGGTACCCTAGCTGGATTCGAACCCGCAACCCCAAGTTTTCACCTATGATTGCGAGTCAATGATCCAAACCACTCGGCCACGGTACGCACGATGGGTGTAGGCCACTTGACAGCGCCCTCATGCATTAAGGAATACGGCCTATTGAGAAGTTTACACAAGAAACAAAAGATATTGTGGTAAACAAGTGCACTCGTATATTATTGTATACAAAGAAAAGGAAATACATGAACAATAACAAAGTGGATACAAACTTCATAAAGAATGGAAATTGTGGAGAAGCCTTGCAGTATGGTCATGATGGTCGCCGCTATTTTTGTCTGAAAACTGAGCAAATGCTGGGTGAAGAATTATGTTTTTGTGTACAACTTTGTGCGCATAATACCATGCAAGGTTGTAGTCGAGTCCATCACAAGTCCTCACAAGCCATCACAAGTCCACCACAAGCCATCACAAGTCCCTGAGTCTTAAGTCACGTCACAAGCTATTCAAATGAACTCCAACAAAGGCATCCTTTTGTGCGTGTTCATCCTTTGCTTCTTGTTACTGGACGTGTGACGGGCTTAATTGTGCGGGACTTGTCACGGACTTGTGATTTTATCGGCTCTGGACTTGTGATAGACTTGTGATGGACTCGACTACAACCCTGATACCATGTCAATGTACCGTATGTACATGTAAGGGGTACATGTAAGTGCAAAAATGTCATGCTTCGCCCAGTTTTCGGACAAAATGATGCACCCATACTGCAAGGCATCTCTACTATTGCCATTCTTTGTGAAGTTTGTGTCTGCTTTTCTGTGGGTTATATTTCTTATTAAGTAGCAGTGATTTTGCTCGAGGACACACTAAAACTCAGTGTGCTCGGGCGGGACTCGAACCCATGACCTCCTGCATTACTACGCAGACGTCTTAACCACCGAGCATGCCTATGGCGAATATTTCTTCTTCTTTGTACAATAATGTACAAGTTTCAAAATAAAGAATCTTTGTGGTCGGTCAAACATTTTACTAGCTCCCTTTACTGGTTTTTAAAAAAAATGTATTGATCAATCAGCACTGCTGCATACCAACATCCAACATAAGCCGAATGAGAATCTGGAGTATTTACTGCATAATTGAAGTGCATTTTTCAGATACCCATATTTGGCTTTTAACAATTTTGCGGCAGCTACATTGATACAAGTGTAAGGCATACACTCAAAGTTGCATGTATTCACAAAATGTAAAAGACTGATGTGTAGACTGTTGTAGCCAGAAGTGACTTGATTAATGGTGCGTAGTAATGAACTGCATTAAAACCTCTCCAGCAGCGAAATGTACAGCATATTCCATTTCCTTTTGCATACATGTACATGTACATGTAGTTTAAGCTTTGTTTTTCAAATACCGGTATGGTGTACATAGTACAAATGTACAACAAATAATGAATGTTTATGAGTGCAATGGTACGAATATTTTCATGAGTTGAAAGATGGAATATTCCATTCAACGAGGCGGAGCTGAGTTGAATGGAATAATTCCATCTTTTAAATATTCGTTCCATTGAACGAATGAAAAACATTCATTATTTGTTTTATATAACGCCCAAAGAGATCATTGTCAATGACCGAATCTTAAGCCTAGCGTACATCGACATTGCAACTGGAAGCACCTCAACTGATCAGTTGCTGTCGATGTGTGCGTAGCGCGCACATCAACAGAAACTGATTAGTTCCGCAACTAGCGGCAACTGGGAGCATCCAGCTATATCTACATTTCCAGAACGCGCACATCGACACAGCAACTCGGTAAAGCGCAGAGTGCATTGCCCTTGCAACTGGAAGCAACCGTGCTTGCAGTTGCTGTCGATGTGCGCGCACGTGATCAGAACTAGTTGCAAGTACGCGTACTGGGTACAACTACATGTACATGTAGTTGCCAGAAAGTAGAACATGAGCAATAGACCGATCCAGTAAGCTCCGTCCATTTTGGAATTTACCAATCACAGCCTCAGGTTCAGGTAACCAAAATGTTTGGTTACCTGAGTCCTGAAAATTTTGTGCACAGAGCTACGGCAAATGCAGCACGAGTGACGCAAAAACACCATAAACATCATTTTTATCAGCGCAGAGGAGGCTAGCGGGTTTAAAACGGATTGTATAAGACTATCCTAACCTACTTTTAATCCCTTCATAAATGTATTTTTGTGTAAACGTGAAAAACTTACCAAAATTAGCTTGTCGTTTTGCTAAGTTGTGCATTCACTTCGTTTTAGATGCGTGTCGAGATGTTTTTGTTTGATGGCGCGCGTTACGCGTATTGCAGGCGTGTTGTACGTGCACGCATACGACCGGATACTTAAGCGCACATTTTGCTTTCGAGCGTGCAGTTTCTATGTGCGTGTGCGTGTTTCAATACGCGCTGACCAGGGCGCGGACTCTGACGCACGGCACGGCCACGCGACTCTACTGCACACGTGCATGGCACGTGTGGCATGTTGCTAGGCAATTTCTAAATGGGCGGAGCTTACTGGATCGGTCTATTCGTGGCAACTGGGATTTTTTCAGTTGCCGGTAGTTGCAAGTGCGTGTACATCAACCTTTTTGAGGAACTGATCAGTTGCTCCCAGTTGCCACCAGTTGCTTCCAGTTGCTTCCAGTTGCAAGGTCGATGTACGCTAGGCTTTACGCAAGCGCGTCTGCTTCAGCATCGTGCGATGTCACTTGATACACGAACACACGCTTGAAATGCATGCAGTGCTTGGCTGTGCATTGAAAACAGGCGCAATACAATTGAAACAGGCGCGCCGTGCAATGGAATAAAATCATATGAAACAAAAATGCACGGTTGGTGACGTAGCATTTAATGTCATGTGACCTGCTATCGTCCAGTCAAATGACAGGTATCTACTTGGGCGTTATATAATAGATGTTTTACGGTACTTGATAGGCCAGCCTTTTCCATTTTGTTTTTCTGTTAATCACAGAGTGTTGACTGTCCCTTGAAAAGTGTAGGGATTTCTGGATGCTGCACGGCTTGTTATAACCATTTTTGTGAATTTACCACTTTTGTGAATTTACCACTTTTGTGAAGGTCACAAATTTTGTGAATTTGTGACGTTAATTTAATACAGAAAGGTACCATTTTGGTAAACAAACAAAAAATCCATGCGGTGTTTGTTTCAATTGCTACTGTATACACTCTGAGTGAAGGGTTTTCTTGTCAACTCATTATAAAGTACACATTTTTATGGCAATTGCAAATGATACAGTGGGCCTTTAATTGACACCGAGTGCAAACTAGATTTATTCCGTTCATTTGTTACCCTATTTCTTTCTGCTATGTACATTGGTACATATACCATTCCGACTCCATACTAATGCATTTTTTTGTTAACAGCTTCTGACAGAAGCAATCACTTACAATGTATATCCAACTCCAATCCAAATGCTGTGTACATGTACATTGTATTTCGTTTTGTTTAATAAATCTCAGCCTCCGCGTATGAAGGTCCGTTTGGCAATGTTTTATGTATGATAAATGAGGGACACATCTGTACGAAGGCAGTAGTAATTAGTTAAAAAGAAAAATATACTTAATGTCAGTGTGCGCTGAAGCACTTAATTATCAAAAAAACTTTAACCATTTACAATGTATGTGGCCACAGATGTTGAATGGAAGGAATTACTCAGTATTGATAGTGGTGGGTTTTTTTTTTTTTAATTGGTACCTTTCTGGAAATTAAAAACTAAAAGTTGTTTTTAAATAATGAGCATGAACAGTACGGTCTTTTTTTTAGCGTTCAAACCAGCGTTGTAGTCAAGTATTTTTATCCGAGTACCAAGTATTGCCGAGTACTCAGACAGCCGAGTACCATTTCAGTCCAAGTATTTTGCCAACCGAGTACAAGTACAGGAGTCCGAGTACCGAGTACTTCAACATCCGAGTACCGAGTACTTACATCCCTACACGCAGTGCGTGTCCACGTTGACTGTAGCCGACTGCGAGCTACGCTGGCCCCATGACGGTCATGCGACACGTCCAGCTAAAATTCAATCGTCGCTCAAATGCGCCACCAGTCTGCGTTTTAAATTCAACATTCCAAGGGTATTTATAACCTAAAACTTCAACAAATTCCTCAGAAATATGGCACGAAACAGTAAACGAATGACACCGAAGTATATGAACAAACCCAAAAACGCATGCCTAGGCTAACGTGCCTAAGCTAGCTAGATGCGCACGCTACACAGATTTCGCGTTACCAGACAGTAGCTAGCTTCAATTCACCACGCGCGTGTATAGACACCACCCGATTAGAAATGCCTTTTAAATGTACATGTACTTACATAAGGTTCGTGTTCGTATGTGGAATATGAGGTCCGGGAAACCAGTCTAATGTATTGCGCCTGGGATGCATATGGGCATACGTAATTGGGCCGCGCGCGGCTAGCTCTGGGTCACCATTTCCTGCTCGACGCGCGTAGAGAATCGATTTTGTAATCGCTACCGCAGCAGGAATCGGCGGGCAGTTTGCATGCAGTGTACATTTTATTTATCGAGTTCTGCTATTCGAGTACGAGTACTTGGAGAGTTGAGTACAGTGCCGAGTCCGAGTACTTCGCTTGCTGAGTACGAGTACGGAGTGTTTGAGTACAAATATTTTGACTTTTGAGTACGAGTACGAGTACTACAACGCTGGTTCAAACACAAAAACATGGTGAGCGTGATCCAATTCCGTCCCTCGCGCGTAAGGGACGGAAATCAAGATACACAATGTACAAATGCCTTTCCTTAGTCAACAACAAATGAAAACTAAAGTGAACCTGTTTGTTTACCTTCTACTGATGTTACATGTACATGTAATATATACACACCCATGCAGTTTATCACATGTTGAAATCGACTTTACAGTTTTATGCAGAGGTTGTTTTTATTCGTGAGGGACGGACAATCAATACAAAATTTTACATGCATTTTCAACAATTTCTTGGAAATGTGATGGCATGCCCAGCCAAATTTATTCTGTTAATTTTTGTAATATGATTGTAAAATATGAAAATTTCTTTACTGTTCAAGGTATTATTTTGAAAAATTTAAGAAATTTTGAAATTTTCATCCAGTGTTTACCAGTTTTGGATCACGCTCCACAGCAAATTTGCACCATTTGCTCTTTGTGTCAACTTGTCTGGAGACCAATTTTGTATGGTCTTGGAATTTTGGCCCGAGTCAGGGACCAATTTTATTTTTATTAGCTCTAGATCTTGCTAGATGCTTGATCAACCTATTTTTCTTAGCATTCTCTGTCCAACAATGCCCATCCCAATAATTTTACTTACTCCATTGTAAACGCAATTCTTGTTTGCTTGCCGTTTGACTAATCTCTCTTTTTAGAAATTGTCAATAGAATTCTTAATTTGTGACACATTTCTCTTGCCATACTTATTACTGGCTGTAATTTGATTCAAGTGGAATTTTAAGCCCATTATTTTTTTTTTTTTTTTAAAGGTATGAATATGGAAATTCAATTTAACATGTCGGCCTATTGCTTGTTCTTTGTGCTTCTTCTCGCAAGGAAAAAAATACACAGGTACATGTACATTTACCAGGTAGTAAACATCTATCACACTTAATTTCATAATAAAATTTTGACGTCTCCAAATTTCATTCTAGATTCTGGAATGGTTGTTTTAAGCTGCACCGCCCCCACCCCCCACCCCCCTCCAAAAAACTGTTTAGCATAAGTTGAAGTCACCCAAAATGATGCGGTGATGCGGCATTTTTTTCTTTTCTTTTCGGTACATGTAAGTGGGTTCCAAGCAATAAAGTTAAGTTGATATGAAGCCATCAGTATTGACTGCCAAAAGTACCGGGAAAAGACGGCAACGACGACAAGTTCGAGCAGCTTGACAAGACGGTGCGTGTCAAAGTGCATTGTGTATTTGAAGGGAAAAAAAGCAAAACAAAAAGCTTTGAAGCACAGGGCTGAAAGTGACGCACGCTATTGACATAGTTATTTTTTGTTTGCCTTAGAAGTAAGTACATGTACATACTGTACATGTTTGATTGCTTTCCGGTGACCTTACCCCCCTCCATCCACCATTTTGGTGGACATTTTTCATGACCCACGTGGCTCGAGTAATAACCGGCAAAAAGAGCAAGAAAAGCGCATTGGTTGCACTTACCTCTGTTGCTTGACCTTGCTTTATGTTGTTGCGCCATGGCTGTTGTATCGAGAAAGATAAAAACGCATTTCTTCAGGTTAAAAATCGCGACCAACTAAAAGCACTTTCGTTTTTACAAGCGAGTGCATGCTCAATAATTTGAACGTATCACAACGCCCGCGTGCGGCATCTTCGAATGAAAATACGCTGGTGAGTATTTTTACGCGTGTTCATGCGCGTCCATGTATCCGCGCGTGTACGCGCGTGACTGTTGCTCACTACACATTCCCGGATGTTCTACGTCATCGAAAGCAATCAATAATGCTTTTTGTATCAACCAAAGAATGTCCGATGTGTAACACCAATTTTTGAAAATTAATTCAAGGTGCTCAAATTCCTTAGATGTCTGGACATAATGTACATGTTCCTTTAATTCAAAAGGGAAGGGTCGGACATGAGGGATATTCTGATGGCTCCAAACTTAATTAACCGAAGCAGAATAATGACCATCTGCTTTAAATAATTAAACATACAAGGCCAGCAATATGGGCAACCCATACATCAGATTAATAGCGATCTGTGTGTGGGTCTTTTCATTAAAACTGGGAACCGTTTGAAGTGGGACATTTTGATGCATTTGTAAAAATGTATGCCTATGCCTTTTGTTTTGTTAGCAATTTTTTTAATAGATGTTTAAGTTTTAAATAGTGCAGAAAATATAAAATAATTTACAAAGAGTTAGACATGTATTGTATCAGTTTTTATAAATTCGCAAAAATTAGCAATAAGGGTGGGACACCAAGTCACTTTTCCCAATACTTACAATTATACATTTTAAGTCTTTTGACCGGTTCTTTTTTTAGAAAACGTAAACTGCTGGTTTTATTCACCCTATAGAACCTGTACTTTATCAATTCAAATTATACGAGCCAAATTATATATGGAGTAGTTTTTTTGTAATATCGACAGGCAAAGGTGTTGTTTACTGTACAAAGCCATATTGTTTACATGCTGAGGGTAATCGTTCTTTGAAGTGGCTGGTGAAGGATGAGCGCCCTCACGTGACAACTAGTTTGGACATCATATAGATGTTACCAGCGCAGTAACAGCATTGCGGATATAGCCGTGCCTTCATGAGTTTATATTTTTTTCTTTTTTCGCAGACAGCAACTTGAATTTGTCGAACGTACCATGAATTTGCCAAATAAAATAATTATTGGGGGCGTGTCACATCCTCCCACCCCCGCCCCCCACTCGCTACGCCGCTGGTCACCTTACGCAAACGACATGTCTGCAGTCCGCATGCGCGAATGGTCATCAGTCAAGATGGTTGTCTCTTGCCATGACTGCATAAAAATACAGACGTACAGTCGTACCCGGTAAGAACTTTTGCGGGATCTTTGTTGCCGTCTGGAACAAACTACATGTAAGCTAAGTGCATTGTTGTTTCAGTTAGCGAGTTTACACGTTGAGAAAATTCACATAAATTCACCCATATTCCGCCATCTTCGTACAAATCACTTGACACTCGTCAGGAGTAAGAGCACACTCCACATTTGTTGGGGAGTAGCGACAGCATACTCTCACTGACCCGAGTGTCGTTAATCTTGCCATTCGCGCGCGCAGCTGGAGCACTACTTGTGAGAACACGAGTACACGCTCGAACGCAGCCATTATTTTTGTGTCTAGTTTTAATGGTGACCCATATTTCATTTTACTTACACACATGTACAGAGTTGAAAGTAAATTTACATATTGAAGCTAACTGCAGTTTGGTTATTTTAATACAAGGGAATTGTCTCATTAAGGACATTCATAATGAAATTGCACTTGTAGAAAAGTGCTTTGGGTGAGCTAGCTGGCTGAACTCTTGATGTTGAGCCGAAGGCAACTTGAGACCAACACCAAGATTTTACTGCCTTAAGTGTTACAAAGGAGCTTTGGCAATGCAGTGTTTGGATAGGATCGCCAACATCGGAAAGACCTTTCAAATGTCACGTTATACACCGGAATCAATAGCCAGCCTGGGCTACATGTACACTATCACATGGCTAGCGTGGACGTGATGGCTTGGCTTACGTCGTTGCAGGATATTCGGTTAATTGAACATGCATATACCGGTAGTGTGTATGGAGTAGGACCGATTTGTTTTGTGCAGATGCAGATTTTATTGATGTTTGCTTTTGGCAGGTGTTTTTAAAAAAATGCATTTTCTTAGATAATTGTTTACCAGGTCTTCTGTGGCTTGAGGTGCTTGAACATGGGTTTAACGTGTGAACATTATTGATTTTTTCATTAGCTGTACATTATATTTGAATGCAGATTTGATTTTCCATTTTTCAAGATATTATATGGCATTTGATTTGGGCTTGATATTTAGCATCCTCTTACAACAGTGCCCCTTTAACGCACTCCCTAACTCCTGCGTACAGTGGCCCTGTTGAAAAAGGCCCCATTTGGCGGTGGGACTAGCGACAGAAATCTTGTCGCCTCTGCTGGACCAATCAGGACGCTTGCAGTGCATTGCAGCACGATTGCAGGCATTCAAATGTAACGTGCGCAGATTGTAAACACCGTGCATGCATGTGATACATGTACTCGGTAATGCTGGCCGTTGTCCGCGTCGGCGATTGGCTGCTATTTAAAGCATACTGGGGAATCCGTTCCATTACATTCGTCAGCATGCATCCCTGTTATTAATTTGAAAAACTGCGGAGTAAATAAGGTTCGTCGTTTGAAAGTTTGGTAGGAATGGGACAGTCATAAGGAACGGAACCCAATACAATTTCTGGAAAGTATAGAAATTGTTTCTTTTCGGTATAACATGACCGAATTGATTAAATTACATCAAAATGACTCGGGCGTGAGTTGGCTCAAGACAACAGCCGGCTCGCTCCACAGATTTGCATGTATTTCCTCAGGGTATTGTCATGTCGCTTTGCAGAGTGGAAATTCCCTGAGATCTCAGGATGGATATTTAGGTACTACATGTACTTACATAACCATACGTGCCAACTACATTGTGGTCCGATTTTATCGTATTTGTTTAGATTTTTAAGTGTTAAAAGTGTTGACAATCGGAACGGTCGACTTGACCTGACTCCCCGCGCGCCGCATGTGTTGTGTACATGAAAACAGGTGCAGTACTAGGTCAACTTGACCGTTGTACCAACTCGACCGTTGCAAGTTTCATTACTCGGCAATGTTGGCAGGTACACCTATGGTGTACATGTTAATATTGGCCTCCATGCATGTACAATGTACATGTACATGTAGGTTGATTTGCATATCCACACTAGAAAATATGCTAAAACATTACGGCATGATAGTAAACGTTTTTTGGACTTTGGATTCATTGGAGATGGACATGTATTGGACATGTAATGGTACTTTTTTCACCTTCGGGTGTAAGATTGACAGTTCAAGCCCTCAACACATGACACCATGCCCTCTCAATAAATCTCTCCTGTATAAATGTGTGTCACAAGCACGGATTTAAAACTACACTGGATTGGCTACTTCCTATGTGTTTGTACAGCGGCGCGTCGGAATGTATGCAGTTGCGTGTGTAGAGTTTTGCACACCGCGTACATGCATGTGGTGACGCGCTTCAAAAGTTTTGAAAAATATAAGGTGGCTTACAAGAAACATCACACATCATATATATTTTTGCAAATATTTTCCGTATCGCATATTTTTTTTCAGTAAATGTTTGTGAATATTAACAAACATTTTTGCAAAGAAATGTATGACATGCAAATACATTTGTTTGCAAAGATATTTGCGATATCGCAAATATTTGCAATGATATATGTGTTATGTGATGTCCCTTGTAAGCCACCATAAAACCCTATGCAGCTGCAAGTACGTCAATTCTATGCGCGCGCGTCTATGCCGTCACAAAAATGGCGGCACAATGTCTTCTCCATAAAAATATGGATCACAACTGTTTCTTGTGTACACGAATTAGTGTTACTCGTGTACACGAATACGTTACTCGTGTAAGAACACATTAGATTTGTTGCGGTCATTATTACTATACGGTTCATGCAAATCTTACACACTCGTTGGCTTACATGTACATGTATATTGACCGTATCGAATAGTCGCCATCTTGTAGGGCAGTTTCTTTGTTCAATGAGGGCATGCATGGTTGCACATTTTGTGCTTAAACTGCTGACAAATTCAAACAGCAGAAGTTGACCTGCAAGATGGCAGCTATTCGATATGGTCTATTGGCAAAGTAAGAGGCCGAGAATATTAAATTCTACAGTTAAAATTGTAGGGAAACGCACCTTTTATAGCTACCGTTTCAAAAGGTCTATTACATTTTTTCAGACTCTTTATTTTTTTTCGATCTTGAAAAATCATAATGTAATTAATCTGTCCAAGTGGTACTTGTACATTATTCTTGAAATTTTGGCCCTTGGCTCATGAACTACTGGGAGAAGCAGTGCTTTTATAACCTGTGTTCAGATTGGAAATGTTTTAGAGGAAATTTTACTGAGATGATGGTGCAAAATACTGTACAGCCCACAGACACCTTACCGTAGAACCCATAGACGAACAACAGGGGGCGCAAAACTGAAATCAGATTGGGCATGACTTGGCATTTTTGTTAACGTTGCGTGCAGCTGACGCGAAAGACGCGCATGACGAACATGACGTGTTGCACACATTATTAAACACAACTTGCAGTTTTTGATCAGTTGTTAAGCAGCTTGTTTAGCTCTTTTTAACAAATTACCAGCCTTTTCGTGCTTCAAAACTACTTCAACAAAAGTACATGTAGGTATACATAACCAAGTAAAATTATGGTGAAATTTCGCAAATTAATAAGTATGGATGTTGTTTGGTCAGACAAACCGAACTTTTTCTTGGCGCCCCGTTACGTTTGTGCACACGCTGAAAAAAATTGCCCCCAATCTGTAAAATAGTCAGGTGCCGTCCTAATTACAGTCGCGGCAACGTTATTTGAATAGGGACTGGCGGTCTATAGGTTCTACATGTGTCTGTGGTACAGCCACATCATGAACACTGCCCTCATGCACATCTGGGTTGAGGCTTTACATTCAGCTCTTTCTGCTGTGGACGGAATCCGATCCAAGGCTATTCACCTCATACATGTCATAACAACCTCAGTCTCAATTTTTACCAGTATTTCTTTGGCAGGTGTTTAGCTGAAATTTTTTCCATTGTATCCTCCCTGCAGATTTTCTTGCAGGTCAATCACCAGTTACGGTACAGGAAAATGCTCAACCTTATGTTGTCTCATATCTTATGTACCTTTTCAGACTCTCTCACCCCACTTGTTTCGTAAAGGGCCCCTTTTTGGGGATTTTTATCAATGAAATATATGCTATAAAACCAATATACTCAGTTACATTCATAAAAATCCTATTTGGAGCTTGTTTTGGGGGTTAAAACAAAGGTTTTTAGTTTTTATGCTAATGAAATATGCATATTTATGACCAAGGTCATGATGTCACAAGAAGCAAGCACAGGAAAATCACATTCAACTGTGCACAAAAGATTCAACCTTTTTTCTCAAACGTCCTGGAACTTTTATAATCCGTGACTGTTTGAGAATGTTTCCTGTTGTAAGCCATGACGAAACTGGGGAGAAAACTGCAGCAATTTGCCACAAGTCCAACTTGAAGTCTTATGTTTTTTCTTAACTTTTCCCTTCTGTCTTCCTTACTGGTACGTGATGTACTACAAACAGCGCCCTCTGTCTGTGGTTTGTTGCAATGAAATCTTCAAAGTTGAAAAAGGCTACCTTTTATTGATTTTACATCCAAACGAACAATAGCATGTCTTGCTGAACAAGTAATCATCATATGAAGCAAAGATTAGGCAAAATGTTGTGTAGCATGTCATGGGCCCTTTAAGTTGCTCTCCAAAGTGTAGAATAAGTGGCCATTCAAAATGTTTAACATTTTCACAATAGACTGCCGAAGTGA
Source organism: Henricia sp. BOLD:AAB3569 (assembly GCA_037783545.1). NCBI lineage: Eukaryota > Metazoa > Echinodermata > Asteroidea > Spinulosida > Echinasteridae > Henricia > Henricia sp. BOLD:AAB3569. The sequence goes on from JBBELK010001797.1 coordinate 25,358, forward strand.
ATACGTCATCTTTTGTTATTTGCCCAGGCATTGGCTCTACACTAAAATTCACTGAACCGTGTCCCTGTGCTTTTGCAATGGTACTTTTTCCCGACGGCCATGATGTTTAGAACCAATTACCATGGCTGTCTATTGTATAGAGAGTAGTATTTTTCTAGGCATTACATGCCCTTTTCTAGGCATCACAGTGTAAAAAATATTAAAATTTATAATGTTGTGCTAAAGTTTGACTGCTGTCTCCACATAGGAAAATTTTAACTTGAGACTATTAAAAGAAGAAAACGGCCAACTGAGAAAAAACAAGGTGCCATGCTTAAGCTGTAGAGACACTGCAAAGTTGACATTAAACTTTGTTTTGGTCAAAGTGACCTGGAGTCGATTTCATAAAGCGCTAAGATCCTTCGTAACTCGAGATGCACATTGTGGTTTTAAATTATACCCATCGCAACTGGTGTTACGAAGGTAGTACTTTGTGAAATCGGGACCAGCAGCCGATTTCACGAAAAATTGCGTAGCTTGCGCAATTTTTGACAATGGCATAAGCCCCATAGGATTGCGTGTAATTGTCACAGGAATGTTGCGCAGCTTACGCAATAAAAAGTTGCGCAAGTAGGCTTACACAGTGCGTAAGGATTCATGAAATCGGCTGCAGGTCACTTTTACCAAAGGTTGACCAGAAAAACTAACCACTTGACTCAAGAGAAATAACTGTAAATTTTCTGTTTTTTGCCAGAACTGGAAAAATTTATTCTGAACATACCTTTACTGAAGCAGAGACGAGCATGAGGCATATTGGCCATTAGGCTCATGAAGCGACCTTACCCAAGTCACTGTACAAATATCTCAAGTCAACTACTTACAGTACAAGCAATCTCTTGTCTTTATTTCTGCCCCAGGTAATTGAAAGTCTCAACAAGATAGAGAGTACCAAGACCTTCACTGAGTTTGTTCAGTGCTTCAGTCATTTCGGCAAGGAGATGGTGGAACTCGCTCACTTGACTGGAGATCGGCAAAATGTAAGAATCTTCAGATAATCGGGGCGATTAACACCACGGGCACCACCGAGTGTTTGATGCAAAAAGGGTACTTTAGCTGTGCATCATGAGGGAAAAAGATGGCATGAACAATTGCTAGATGTGTGATAAAGCAAATTATGTTGTCTGTTCTTTAGAAGAAGAGGACATACATGTAGTTTCAATCTTCGTTGCACAAACACTGTTAACCGTGTTTAAATAATGTAGGCATCCTCCATAGACTTAAACCTCTAAATTAGTTACATGTACATGTATATTAAAATCTTTAAATCAAATCTTATCTGAGTTTTATGTACAATTCATAACTTAGACAATTTACACATTGGCTGAGTGCATGTCACGTGGCCAGTCTTAAATGGACGATAAGGGCCCGGCCAGCCTTAAAAACTTGTTAGCCTGTCCCGCGGCCATGCCGTAGTCAGTTTCAACGTGTATGGAACATGCGCACACAAAAACTGCACATGCCGAAAGCAAATTTGATGCAGTGTAACTTACCTGGCCATGTGCGTGCGCGTACAGCACGTGTGCAATGCACGCAATGCATGTGATCGAACAAAAACAACTCAACGCACAGCACTTTGAACAACGCGCATGACGCATGTAGGATACTCTGCAAAATGGCCAAACTGCGATATTTATTGTCGAAAAAGTTTGGGAGTTTAACTGATTTACACAAAAAGGTATTTATGAATACCGATAGGAGTAAAAGTGGGTTTTGTCAGTCTTAAGCTATAGTCCCACTTGAGCGATAACGGTTATGAACCATTGCGATCTTAGCGTCGCAATGATTCGCCTAACTTTAACAATTTTTTAACTTGACAGAGGCGAGAATTTGTAAAAGTTTTACGAATATTTATGACTACATGTAGTTGCGAAGGATTTTGCGTCATTTTGCAGTTCTTTAGTTTTATTTTTGAGGCGATTATTTGCGAAGTTTTCACGAGCATTTACCATGCACTTACAACTATTTGCGAAGCACTTGCCATAACTTGCTAATACTTGAGATGGTTGACTACATGTTCACAAGTATTTGCGATGCTGTTGAGACACTGTTGATTCATACGACGACGTTGATTCGTAATCGTAGATTTTGCTCTTGCAGATTACTTGCGGTCATCTTACGAACATGACGACGGCATTACGAACAGTTACGACATGTTTACGATTATTTACGATACAATTGCGAATCATTACGAAAAATTCCATATTCACCTCGGCTTGCGAAATTTTTGAACATTTTGAAATTGGCGGGCGACTCAGAGCGATCCGACGATCGTTTCACGACTTCAAGCGATGGTTAACGAATGATTACGAATGTCTTTACGAATAGCTTGCGACTACATGTACCTGACGACTACCCGCGATCTAAAATCGTCACGAGTCGTAAAGACTTTCGCCTACCGTAAGTGGGACTGGGGCTTTAAACTGTATGTTTAAAACACACTTTTATTCCCTAATGAATGGATGCACCGTTGTTGAAAATGCCCTCTCCAGCAGAAACTCTTTGTGGCACTGTGTAATGTGAAATTATGCTCGAATTGATGATTCATCCTACATGTACATGTACATGCTCATGTACCAAAAATGACAGGTGGGTGGGGTAAACCAGCATGATTAGTTTTGGACTAATTTTCGAGATTAGTCTTTTAAAGTTGGAATCTTTGAATTGGCTAGGCAGTGACTTTTGGCTAAAAATCATTGTGCTTTTGTAGTCAAAATCACCTCTGGGCATTTGTTTGCACCATCACCCGCATGAGCAATCATTATTTGTATAGTATTTGGAAATTTCTTTTTAAAATGTTGCCAACTTGGAAAGCCATCTTTGTAATTGCATCAAAATGTCACACTTTGGCTGTTGTTTTTATGGAAAGAAACGTACATGCATGTGACCTGTCATGACGAAATGAGCGTAAAGTCGTAATTAAAAAAAAAATGGATATTGGTATTTTTTAATTTGGCAGAAAAAGAGCTTTCCAATGGTATTTAACACATAAGGTAAAACTATTCCCCCAATACAACACGGCTTGGAGAAGTGGTAGCGTTCAAACAAATCTTACAATCTATAAAACAAAATTTCTTACGAGTTACGAAGAAAGCTGTATCCTCAAAATGATGTATTTAATTGTTGGATGATGCCAAACATTTTGAATCAAACAGAATAAGAGTTACTCTTTCCAAATATTACAAAACCCTAAAATTGACCTCGCCTTCATTTTTGACTTTGAACCGTCGTTGTAGGAAATAGCGGAGTGCAACTTTACGCTCATTTCGTCGTGACAAGTCACCAGCATGATTAGTTTTGGACTAATTTTTAAGATTACATGTAGTCTTTTAAAGTTGGAATCTTTGAAATGGCTAGGCAGTGACTTTTCGCTAAAATTCATTGTGCTTTTGCAGTGGATGCTTTTTGCGACTGCTCAGTGTTTGCTCCAACATGTTTTCTCACCCGTTTCGATTTGCTTTGCTATGTGTGTAGGATTTGAAAGACGGCAAGATGAAAGCCAAAATAGCAGCTGCTAGAGCTATTCTGGAGAGATCGACAATGATGCTACTCACATCATGCAAGGTAGGTTTGCTCAAATAAAATTACAGTAAAATCTTGTTAGAGGTCCAGTGGATCATTTGCAATGACCCAAAAAAGTAATCGACGAGTTTACAAGGGAAAAGTTCTGAAAGTAAAGATTGAATTATAACTACCCAATGAAAGGTTTCCGCTCAAAATGATATAATTTAACAAGAAAATAATCCGGATAGATGAAAATATTTAGATTGTTTGCAAACGATTTACTTATTTTTGGTTCGCATCTACGTGGTCCAAAATGCATGGGCGCTGTGTACACATGTACTGCGTGTGCGTGTTCCAACGCGATGCATTTTTATGGATCGCGCGCACACGCAGTATATAATGTGCGCCACAGAGTGCATGACGCAAGCCACATAGTACCCAATCAACTGAGAACGAATATTTGAAACACCCCGCCAAGACCAGGAAAACGCATATGGATTTTCATGGTTTTTTTAAACGTGGTACATTTGACAAAGCTGAAATTTCTTCGGATGAGTTTGTTGATGTATTTCTTTTGATTTATAATGGTTTTATTCGCAGAATCGCTCAAAAAGAGATCATCTACAGGGCCATTAAGTCGAAAACACATACCTCGAAACTCTGTTTATTACATGTAATGGCACATTACTGATGTAAGAATAGGCTTTTGTGCACACGAATACCTCCGTAACTCGAAATTGCTGTACGAGTGCCTCCGGTTTTTTTTGGCTAATCTAAAAAGAAACCGCAACTGAAATTATCACAAAGAAGAGTGAAAATCTGTTCATGAATCTTATCTGTCAATTTAATCTGTCTTAACTCAAACTCTGGATACCTCAAAATGTTCATACCTGTATATTCCATGTATATTCCCTAGTACTGGCACAGGAAATTGAGTTCGACGCACTTGACCGCTCGGCCATAACACCCCACATTGGATTCTGTTAGGGTTAAGAAGTACATGTACCTCCAAATTGACTTCTCAAATGTTTGTGTTTCTTTTCTGTTTTTTTTCCCTTTTTTTCGTAGACGTGCCTTAGACATCCAGACTGCTCCCCAGCCAAGGAGACCAGGAATGGCGTATTTGTCAACATGCGACGTGCTCTAGATCTCATTGATGAGGTTATCAACGACGGCTATTCACAACCCGTACAAAATGGCGTCACACCGTCCAGGAATACAAACAATGCTCTGCAAGAGTTGCTTGTGAGTTAATCATTTATAAGGGAATAAATGTGTAGTTGGCAGGTTTTAAACACTATTTAAAACTGGATAGAGGGCTTGATGCAGGCGCGGATCCAGGGAAGGGGGTGGTTTGCTCTGACACTAAAAATTAAATGTAATGCATTTTTTGTGTGTCCAACTATCTGCAACAAGCTGATATAAAAATCTGATGGGCAAAACCCCTTCCTGGTTGCAAAACCCCTCCCTGGAAAAATTCCTGGATCTGCCCCTGTGATGAGAATAATGGCCAGTGTTGAAATTGATGGTAATCTCTTGAAGGCTACCTACATGATGTGTGCTCTTCTCAAAAAGATATTTTTAGTTTATTGGTACTATAGACAGTATTATATAATGCCTGAGTAAATCCTTGTCATCTTATTAGACAATTGCAGGTCACGTTTCGTTCAACATTCAATCCATTTAATGCTACGTCACTAACCATGCAGTTTTGTTCCATTTGCCGTGCAATTTGTTCCGTACATTATTTTCCATTGCACGATGCGCCCACTGTACGCTTGTCAAATGTGACGACCCCTGACACAAAAACTTTTTACAACTCACAGCAACATAGCGGGTTTGGACTTTGACGAACGATGAAATAGCTGAGCTTTTGGACAATTCTGATGCCGCTAACATAAAAATAAACTCGAAGGGTAACCCTAAATAATTTGTAAAAAAATGTAGGATGACGAGGATCTATTTGGGCGTTTGAAGAGGAATATTTTCATGAGGTGAGAGATAGCATGGAATGTTCTATTCAACTCGGCTTCGCCTCGTTGAATGGAACATTCCATCTTTCACCTCATGAAAATATTCCTCCCATTGCTTTCATAAACATTCATTTTTTTTATACAGTATTACATTTGCTGATGTGACTTTGTTGGTCACCAGTAAATGTAACCGTACTGTTAAATGTAATAGTATCTCATGGAACCATGGATATTTGCCCCTTTGCGAAAGTACTCTACCGTACATTTCTGATTAAAAAGGGTTCTTAATTTTGCTGGGTTTTTGTTAGTTTGTTTTTTTCCCTTTATGACATTTATGGACCCGTACAAGTTATTACATTACGGTTAGGTGTTTTGTTTACATTTACAGTTAATTTTTATTGCATTTGTTGTAATTAGTACAAGGTCAAACCCTGCAGAAGAACTCGACCATTGTATTTCTCAAGTTTTGTAGGACGATTTTTAGGCATTTACATGTAGTTGCAATTTCATGCTCCAAATCAGGACTACATACATTACTCACAACAAGTTGGTGTGCCTCAGTTTTGGAATTTATTTTTTCAAATGACTGTTTTCACCTATTCCATGTGACAAGATGTGTCTGTCATGCAGACACAATTGTCTAATCATATAGGGAAAAAAATAGTTCAAGCAGAATGCATGCCCTCAATAAAATATCTGCGTACACCCCACAATATCCCTAACTTACTGATTAGTTCACAGACGCCATCTTCATAAAAAAAAATGCTACTGCGTATTAAATGCCATCAAGTACGCGCATGCACACCTTGGAAAATGTTCCAAACACGTGCGTGTGTTGCTCGAAATTTGTAGGAAGTGACGTCATTTTAACGTGATCAATTGTGAGTTGTGTAGGTGCTTTTTAAACTTTTACAAAACTATCTCCATAATATCTTCAGGATCTTGTGGAAACAGCCAAAGTGACTTTGGCAGACAAATCCAACCGAGACAAGATGCAGTATACTCTAGACGCAGTCATTGATACCACGCAAGACTTCACCGACTCGGCATACACATCACATGAGCATCGAGAACGGATACTCAACCTACGGGACCGATCCAGAACAGATCTACGCAGTCTCTCCAGTGTTGGTGTTGCACTGGTGAGTTGATTTAAAAGGCAAAACATGCTGTAGACATGGGCCCAATTTCATAGAGCTGTTTAACAGCCCATTTTCCGTTAACCGAGCGTAAGGCTATTTCATAGACATCGTTAACGGTAAGCAACTGAAAACTTGCCTTAACCGCAGAGCCAAATTTTGCTTAAGATAGTGACGCAACAATGGCGGTTTCCAAGCGCGCGCTTGCTTAAGCACGCCGCGGCTGTGAAATAGCCTTAACGTTAGCACAACTTGTCTGCTACAGTAAGCACACGTTTTCAGCTAGCGCTTAAGCAGCTCAATGAAATTGGGCCCTGGTCTCGCCAAACCCTCTGAAGGGCAATTCCAAAAATTGAGATTCACATTTCAGAGACTTTGTGTTCACATCTCGCTTAACGAAGATCAAATGAAGAGCGGTACCATTCACAGTTGTGAGAGGCCACTATGCAAAGACGCACATGTGCCTCGCGCGTCAAGCGTCGAGCTTCAAGTGTCTGACGTGCTGTGTGGTTTTTAAGTGGTGTCTCAAAAACAACGCTTGCTAGGTGCTTGACGCGCTTGTGCAACCAAGCCTGCCAAATCGCTTCGTTGAACGAAGGAAGCATTCACATTACAAATTGTCTTCGTCGAAAAAAGCGATCTCTTTTTTGAATGAAGCTATTTTGCTTCGTCGAACGAAGAGATTCTAATCTTCGTCGACTGAAGAGATTCCTCTAAAGAGAACGGGTCATAGAGGGCTTGTAGTGCTTTTTATTTTTTTTATTTATTTATTCACCACATCTAACAGCGGAGGGACCGCCAATTACAGGAATGGGAGCAAGTGTGGTTGAGTGCCTTGCTCAAGGGCACAGGTGCCACAACCTGTCGCGGCCCGGAATCGAACCTACATTCTAGTACTAGCACAGGAACTTAAGTTCGACGCACTAGACCGCTCGGCCATAACACCCCACAATGCATCTCAACACTTTTTACAAGCCCTCCACACTTTTCTCAACACATGTTCTTCAAAGACTTGAAATGTTAAAAAGAGTTGAAAAACGCCTTGGTGTCTCCCCTCCTGTTACATTGTTAAACAATTTAAACAACATAAAAACTATGAAACCAAGACGTGTCTGGTTGTAAATTATTTTAAAATATTGCATGCTATTTGGAAATTGCACAGGAATTTCTTTGAAAATTGTTTCAAACTTGGGAAAAGCCATTTTTGCAAATGCTTCAAAATGTCACACTTTGGCTGTTGTTTTTACGGAACGATCCATTTAAGTGCATCGTTTTTGCTCACTAACTTTTCAGCATTTATTTTTTGTGTAAAAACAGGAGAAGCGGCAAAGCAAACAGCTGGAGCAAGATTTAAAGCTCTGTATACAGCAGATATCCAAGACATTAACGGACCTTAAGAAGCAGCTGCAGAATACGGCGTTAGACCAGGCCTCGGAGATCTTCCGTTGTAATGACGATCAGGATCTACTGGCAAGTCTCAAGGACGTAGGCGCTGCCGCTAACTTGGACCGTGTTGAGGAACATTCTCTCAAGTTTAGTGAGCATTCGGAGCAGCTACAAGAGGTATCTGTACTCCTAAAATTATATTGTTCGAGGTTCTCGGCAAATTTGATTTTTTGTTTTTGTTTGTCTTGTTTTTTCTAAACGAATTTTTAAAGCGTTTACTTTATTTTAATGAAAAACATCATACTTTGTATTTTACACATCAACAACCCTGTGAAAAAAAGTGCAATTTTTATACGGCCATTTTTTAGCCTAGCCGAGACTTGTCTAATTCTGACTTCCCTAGTTTGGTCTGTGGTGCGCACCATGCGGCACGCCCTATGCGGCACGCCCTGCGCGGCACGCCCTGCGCGGCACGCCCTGCGGCATGCCCTGCGGCACGCCCTGCGGCACGCCCTCTGGGTTGGTGGCCTGTGAACGGAAAAGTTGCGTGCGCCCCATCCTGGCAAGTAAAGCAGAAAACACGCGCGTGCGTGGTGGAGAAAGTTTCGCATTGGCTTATGGAATGGATTGTAGTACAATTATAAGATTAAAAGTAAGAAGGGGAGGGGGAGGGGGGTCGAGGGCTGCGTAGAACTTTACATGCCTGTAAAATGTTGACATTTCATAGTAGTGAAAACGAATGTTGATCAGTAGTATTTCGGGGGGAGGGAGGGTGGTCTTGAGAAATACTATGCTCTGTAGAACCGTAAAAATTTGGACGGCACCTATGTGGAAATGGTTGTCAATAATGACTGATTGGCTTTGTGTGTACTTTGCTACAGGCCTGCAGGTTACTTGGCCACATCGCCGGCTCAGCACCATTGGCAATAACTGCTGATTATGCAGAGAATAACATCAAGTCTCTAGGTCCACAAGTAAGTATGAAGGTTTTATTTTGCATCATTAAAAAAAAAACTTGAAAAGAAAAACTATTTTTAATTTGCATTTGTATATGCCTTATGCAAGTTGCCATGTTTTGCAGTTGAACAGGTGTGAGTCAGGCCACAACAAATGTTTGTATACTTCATGGCATGTTTGAGTCAGGAAACCAGGTTCAATCTTGATGTCATCTATGAAACTGTTGCATGGTTGAAGACATCCTCCCATTCATAACATCCCAAATGGGAAATTATGGAATGAGCAGTTTAATTTCATAAGGCTGTTTAGCAGGAAAATTTGCTTAATCCAAAATTTGTTTGCTTTATAAAAATGGGTTAATGGTCCAAATCTTATGTGATGTGTATTAAAATTGATTGTTCTGCTGTTCTTGCTAAAAACACAAGTTTTCATACAATTTTTACTATTAACACATTTTTATAAAGCAAACAAATTTTGGATTAAGCTAAATTTTCTGCTAAACAGCATTATGAAATTGGCCCCAGTTGAGTTGCTTCCAGCTACATGTACAAGGTCGATGTACTATACACTAGGCTTTAAAATGCACTGCAGTGGAAACTTTTGTTGCAAATTGTTTGTGTTGTTTTTAATGCATTTTTATGAAAACCCTTATATTTTGGCGGCCATCTTGAATATTTGGCTTGGGGCTAGTTTTTATTTTTGGGAACATACTGATTGTGTTGTGGGGTTGTCTAGGGAATCTAAAAAAGTTGGCTTAGTTTAGTTTATTTATTTATTAACCACATCCAACAGCGGAAGAACCGCCAATTACAGGAATGGGATCAATTAACATAGATATTCGAATCTATATCAACTTCTAAGTTGAATTAGAAACTGCCAGAGACACCGGGGAATCCCTCCCCTTGCTCTTCACGAAATAATGCTCTGGGATCTTTAGAGTGCATTACCGAAACCTAATACACTGGACCAACGGCTTTACATCCCTTCCGAAGGACGGAACAAGTGTGATTAAGTGCCTTGCTCAAGAGCACAAGTGCCACATCCCGTCACGGCCCGGAATTGAACCCACATTCCAGTACTGGCACGTACAGGAACTTGGGTTCGACGCACTAGACCGCTCGGCCATAACACCCCACTTTTATATTTAGTTCTGGGGGAGGGTGCAAATTAAAGGGGGTGGTCCTAGACCCTCCTGTACTAAGTATTTAGTGCATACTATGTTGTATTGGCCAACAAAATTCCATTTATAACCAAAAATATTATTTTTAGAAAGGTCTTGGCAGCATCTCAGAAAGGTTTTGACTTTGTATGTCACTCAATGATCTTGAATCGTGCTGTGTTCCTCTATTTTATAGATTGTTGCCCTAGCAACTACACTAGCAATCTATCCAACAAGTAAGATAGCCAAGGAGAGTCTAGAAGTCTTCTGTGACACGTGGGAAAGCCAGATCAATGACCTATCGCTACTAGTCAAGGAAATCAACGACTGCTGTCAGGGCAAAACAAGTAAGTGTTGAACACCAGTCTAATAAAGGGAGTGTTTGTTTCAGACGAATCCAGATCCAGTTTCTAAAAATACAATTTGACGTAAAATTGTTGCTGGTAACCAATTTTACAAAGCAAATATATTCTGCGCTGAGGAAATATGTGACCTCTGTCATGACAAAATGAGCGTAAAGTCGCACTCCGCTATTTCCTATAACAAAGGTTCAAAGTCAAAAATTTAAGGGAGGTAATTTTAGGGTTTTGTAATATTTGGAAAGATTACCTCTTATTCTATTTGATTCCATATTTTTAGCGTCATCCAACAATTAAAAACAAAATTTTCAGACTAATTTTGATGATGGCTTTCTTCGTAACTCGTAAGAAATTTTGTTTTAAGATTTGTTTGAACACTACCACTTCTCCATGCTGTGTTGTGTTGGGGGAATAGTTTTACCTTATGTGTATATACCATTGGAAAGCTCTTTTTCTGCTGAATTCACAAATACCAATACATGTATCTATTTTTTTAATATTTTGACTTTATGCTCATTTCGTCGTAACCAGCGTCACGAAATTGGCCCATTGTCGGCTCGTGAAGTAAAGTTTTTGGAGCGCTGTAAATAATACAATGACCTTTATTAGATAGTATACACGATTGGTAAAATGTTACACATAGTTTTATCCCCCTGGGTGATTGAAGATATGCATGATTAAAACCAACCTGAGCAAAAACCAGCTCCGTACTTCGTCTAACTTTTGAGAAAACGGTCTAAAGAGGGTTTGCAGTCATTTCGCCCCAAAACCACTTCGCCCTGAGCCATGGCCTGTGCACGAAGTGGTTTTGGGGTGAAGTGGCATTTGGGCGATGTAGTGTTTGGACGAAGTGATTTTGGGCAAAATGGCACTCGGGCGAAGTGGTTTTGGGGCGAAATGGCACTTTGGCGAAATGGTTTTGGGGCGAATTAAATTTTGGTCTCATGAGATTATTATCTCATGAGAACTAATTATTTTGCTCATTTCTCAAAGACTACAGCACTTCAGACAAAACCATTTTAGGGGAAGTTTTCTACGGTCATCATGTTAATATTGTGTAAGTTAGGCATAAATCTGTGAACATTTCTGATTTTCGAGATACCAATCATGTATACTGCCTTTAAATGAGATTTTTATAGTAGTTTTGGGCTTCTGTTAAAATATGAAATATTGTCTCTTGCAGGTGAAAAGCAAGTTTATCTTTCATTACCAAGGCCAGGGGTGAGTCAAATTTTCAATCCATACATGTCATTGTAAGATTTCAAACGCTTTTCTCGCAAAACCCACTTATTGTAGACCAGTTATTTAGTGTGTTGGTCAATGTTTTGTACTGGTTTGCAGGGTTCTCCACGAGGGGTTTTGCTAGGGCGTGCCGCCCTACCTAATTTTGGTGCCGCCTGAGCAAAATCACAACTGCCCTAGCAAAAAAAATGCCGCACTGCACAAACTTTCACGATACCTTTCATGTATTTACATCATGTATGTACATGTACCACTGCACACGGGCCGCTCCCAAGGAAAACGAACTGATGTCGCCCTCTGTTGACTCTGTTGTCTAACATAGTCGGGTACTTTGTATACGCGCAGTTACATTGTAGTACGGCTTTTCGCGTAGGGAGTACAGGTGCCCCACTCTGTACCGATCAAAACAAAAAGACATAAAAGAAGGTGAATGCTTGTCGCGCGTCACTTGCGTTATGCGGTTTTTGAAATCCTTTTTTGTTCAACCGGCCGGAAGAGACATCGTCATGAATTTAAAAAGGAAATTTTGGAGGTGTAAGTGGTGGGGAAAAAAAATAAAAAATAAAAAAAAACCGAATAGTGACACAGTTTGTGATCTAAATTCGGATCTGTGACGACAGAAACACGTCCTTTATTATCCCTTCTTGATGTGCATCCCGCGTTCAATAGAATAATATAGGAATAAAACTAATTCCAGGTAACAGAAAAATGGGGGCGGGGCTTCGCGGGGGGAGGTTGGGGTAGGGGGTGCGCCCTAGCAAATGAAAAACCTGTGGAGAACACTGGTTTGTTGTCAAGTGATGTTCACTGTACTATGTATTGTTGCATTTCCAGAGCTAGCAGGTATTGTAATCGTTGTATCTGGTGCTGCTCGGGTCTATTGTATCTTTGTATTCATAGGCAGTGGAATGTATTATGAATGTACGTGTACAAAGAAGGTAAGTTGTCCAAAGAGGAATGTTTGTCTGTGTGTACAGTGTTTATTTGGTTTGTTTTACATGTATTGTCTGAGGCTCTCATTCCATGTTACGCTCATCAATGATGAATGTTTTAAAGAATGGTGCACTACAGAGACAGGTAACGACATGTAAATTATGCTGGCGTTCATGCACACTCACTGCTAAACAAAAGTTTTCAAATCCATTGCAACTGCACATTCGAAAATGATATAGCGAGTTCTTGGTTTTTTTTAAATAGTTTTTTATTAACGTCGCGTAAAGCTGCCTGGCAAGTTAATGTTAGTCAAATGTTGATGCTGTTTTGGTTAAATGCTCGCATATCACCATGCATAAAACCAAAATAAAAAATTGAAGCTTGCGTGCATACGTAGTTCTGTGCAATTTCACAACTAGAAACATTTATTGGAAAATTACTAAAGCTGAAACATTAATGTGCATCTTGTATACATTGCTATTTTCCAAACCTTATTTGTCAATTTGACACAATTTACAATAGAACTGTGTATAAACCATGTGAAAGTCGACTTGTTAAATTGAACATCTTCATTTAAACTTCTTACATTATGGACATTTGTTTAACCAATTGACGCCAGAGGACGTCTAAACACGTTCTGGCAATGTATAGTCACTGGGGCGGTTGACGAGTTAAAACGTCGGCTTTGCCGCTGTCTTCCACGGTTGACATGTAAACATGTCCATTGTCTACCATTCATTTGTACTCGTGTGGATGGCCTGTCAGTGTAGCAAATCTCGCTCAGTAACGGCCATCTCAGACTGTTGCAAAGTATGATCTTTTGGTGAGAAGATTCATACAATGAATGTAGAAATGACTCTCAAGAGTCTGCATTTGTGGTGCTTGACCTGGTCTTATTGTTTGGCAGTCACATTTGCCTTTTTTTTTAAATTGGTATTTTTTGCCAAAAATAATCTCATTGTGAACTGGTTAAATTTGATATTTCCTTCCTTCTTGGAAAAATTTTGCACAGCACTGGCACAAATCTTGACTGTACACTGGTGGTTCTGATCTAAAGACATGCTGTGCACTGGCATTAAACAATTTAACTACTACATTTAAGTGTTGTTTTTTCAGTACTTATTTTGAATTTAAATGACGCCCCTGGTTTTTTTTCTCTTCACATTGTGGAATTTAAATGGACACTGTTATCTTCAGATCAGGGCTGTAGGCGATTTCTGCCTCAAGTCCTTCAAAAGTCAATCACAAGTCCAGTTACAAGCAATATAAGATGAAATCGCACAAAAGAATGCCTTTGTTACAGTTCATACTTGTACATGGGTCGATCATTCCATGAAAACGGGACACAGTGTCCCCCTTACGTTGTGACACTTCTGAAGTTGATTTTTAAAAATAATTACCGAACTTTAGAGAACGATTACCCTCAGCATATAAAGAATATATGGCCTCATGAATCAAACACCACCTTTATCTGCCGATACTACCCAAAACATAACGAGAACGATTCAATAAACTAGTGCGATTTTCTAAATGCAAGTGTGACATTTTGAAACTTTTGCTCAAAATGTAATAAATTTCGCTTATAACTTGAGATCGTACATGTACGATATACAATGTATGTGTACATACGTTAGATAGTACATGTACGGCCTTGGCAGTGAAAGAGTTAGGTCAAAATGGAAATGGTCTGTATACTGGAAAACGGTACATAAATGATACACTGTTGCATGGTTTTCAGTGAACAAGCAAACCATTCAACTTGTCTGGCCAGAAGATGGATAATTGGCAATGGTCAACCCAGCCCAAGTTCGCTGAACAATAGAGAGCTTATCCGATTACGGGCCATTGTGTGACTACTGGCTGACTTGCTGCCACTGTTTATCACCTGACCCTCCGAACAAGGGTGTTTAACCACAACCCATTCATGCCCAGGGGTGCGCCCAGCTGGAGGGTCAGGCGACTCCCTTTAAAGTCATCCACCAGTAGCAGCCTTTTGTTCCCTCCCTGCAGGCAGCTAGTTGTATAAACCTGTCAATCATCGAACAACCCAGCAAGTTGGAAACGGTTCCCTTCAAACTGGCACACGTTTTTTGTCAACAGAGAAACGATTTGAAGAGGGATTTACTCGATTCGTGGACTTGTAAAGGCTTGTGATAATATGTGATGGCTTTTGAGGACCTGTGATGGCCTCAACTTGGCTTTGAGATATAAATTAACTAAAAGCACATGCTCATGATTTCCAGGCTAATACTTTGAGTAATGTTCATTAAAAAAAAAAAAAGCAGAATTTTATTTTAGCTTTTGATTTGCTGGATTCACCCTGGTTATTTTATTTTGTTTCCTTGGCAACCACTTGCACACTGCTCATATAGCTTATTCCAGTTATTGTGAGTATTTTGTAATGTAATTTATGTTTTTGGTTTTGGATTTTTTGAATCATTTGGTTTCGGTTCTGCTGCATGTTGGTTTTTGTTGGCACCAATTAATTCCTTCAAGCATGGGTGCTATGTTCCCTTTAGACCGGTTGTACAATTTGTTACTCAACCATGTACATGTACTTCTCCCTTGCCAAACTTTGCATGACTTAAACTACCTTTTTTGACTGGTAAAAATTAGTCTCGTGGCCAGACTCGCTGGGGATGCTCGCCCAACAAGTCTGGGCACATGCGATTGGAGCTCATCGCTGATTGGTTGAGGCCCGCACAGTGCCACAATGCACAACAAATGGTCTTTACGAGAAACATGACACATACCATCTTCGCCCACATCACATTACAGGTTCATATTTAGTAACTGGCACAGCTTTATGGCGTCGTCCTTCGGCAAACACTAAGAATTCCCTCCCAATCTCGGCCAAATGCAATCACGACCGTTAAGCATAGCATTTACAACACTGACGGAGTCTAGTAGCTGCACTGTACATAGTGCCGTGCCGCGTCATATTGCACGATCTTTTGGCACCCGACTTCTAGCAAGGGCGTGCTCTGTTGCTGTGGCAGCACGATGATTTGATCGCATGGCCAATAGCAGTGTACGTGTATGTACTATCAAAGACTAGGTAAAAAAAATCCTAGTTCTGTCACATTTTTATTGCCTATTTTGAAATACTGTAGGACTGCTTTTAAGGCAGGACATGTGTTCGAAATGCTGAGCGCTAATGGGCAGCAATGAGTACATGTACAGTGCATGTACAAGCTAGATTACATGAAGATGCATGAAGCAGTCTTTCTGACAACATACATGTAGTACAGGTTTCGTAAAGTTAATGTACATGTACATACCCTATAGAGCCGTAAGCAGATGTACTCTTCCCTATTAAAACAAGCATTTTTCAGTGCTGCCTTATATTAGGGGCGTTCGAGATGCTTCCTCGGGGCAGCCCTGACCTGGGGATGATCGTGCGAGGTGTGATCAGCCAGGTAGACCATGGGAACGAGGTTAGACACGGGTTACCCGGTGTCAGCATCTCGAACGCCCCTATAGTGAATGAGCATACGGATTGTGTGTAGTCGCTTTGCATGCACCTGTTCAAGCATGCGACGGCTGTTTACGAGGCAGTTCATCACAGTTTAGGAAACACAGGACCATAAATACAGATTTTGCACTTTAGTTTTTGTACCCAAGTACCTCTGTCCTGGCAGTACAGCTGTTGTTTCTCCGTCTCCCAAAGGACAAAAGCAACACTTGTCATGTGCAGCATGGAGACTGACTGTTCTCACTGCTAATAAGTTATTGTACAAGTCATTTTTACATGGGTAGAGCCCTTCAACCTTGGTCCCAAGCAGCCTGCTGGAAAAATTGTTTTTATGTCTGTTTACAAGAAAAATACGTGATCTCGTGGTCACGTGTCGTATAAAATGTTGGCCAATGAGGGCGCAAACAGATTAGCCCATCCCAGCGCCCCGCTGAGTACGAGCGAACCCTGGGCGAGTGATAATCGATTATGTACACATGTGATCGAAGGGGTTATCCATATTTTTGATAAAATGTGCTTTTCCACAGTTGCTCGTCACCGTTCATATTTGTGTTACGTTTCAATCATATTTCTGAGTGACTTTGTTCATGTAGGTCAACTGCCATTACAAATGTACAATCTCTGCATGCCCATTAAAAACTCTGAACTCACTTATTGATATGAAGACGGTGTGAGGCTTGTACATGTACAGGGAGTTAGAACTAATTTCCCAGGATCATGTGTTCAGTGCTGACTTATCTCCCTTCAAATGTTTTTTTGTTACAGAATTGTGCAGACTAACAACTTTGCCCATCCATGGTACATGGGGCGTGTTTGTTTCATGACAGATCTGAATCCAGATCCCGAGTTGTTTTACCGCGCAAAAACAAATGAAACTGCTCTCAACTAGGATCTGAAGTCACGTGAATTGCAATTTATTTGCAAAATTTGTCAAATTTCTGTTCCAAATTTCACTTACATTTCATTGTATATCGTGTGTTGCCTCTGAACTGAAACAACACGGTTTTACTCACACAAAAATCTTCGCGATGTTTACGTCGCCATTTTGGATCTAGCGCTGAACCATCTCTAGAGAAGGATTCACCTTGGATCTGCACTGATCTGAATCTGGATCCATCCGAAACAAACACGCCAATGGTGTACATGTTCTCTTACCTAGATACTAATTCATACGGTACATTATGTGTGTACTGTACATGTAATTTACAGTTTGTTTGAGACGTGATCTGTTTTCCTCATGTTATTAAAAGCAAGCAACAAAAAGGGTAGATTTCCACTTTCCGTTTGCCTCTAAGGAATGGAAATTGCTCTTGACACGTTTACATGTACCTTGGATTTCGTTTTCATGTCTATGTTATGTGTGCATTTGGATTCTTCAGTATTTTTTAAATTCTCCATTTTGATTGGACCATTTCACAAGCATCTTTCATTTGAACAGCGATCCTACATGTACCAGTGTTGTAGTCGAGTGACTAGCCTCGAGTCCGAGAGTCTGAGTCACTAGCCTCGAGTCACTAGCTCCGAGTCCAAGACACTGACATGTACAAAGTGGTGGACAACACAATTCCTAAGCATCCTTGTGCCCAACTTGGGCAATTATTATTCATTCAAGGAAATAATTGTGTTCTGTTTTATTTCATCTGGTTCACAGGACCTTCTCATTGGTATCACAGGTCAAAAGTGTGGAAATACTCATCCTTAAATCCCATTTCTCCTCCATCAGTTTCACTCCTTTAAGTTATTTTTCCTCTTTTTCAATAGTTCAGAAATTTAAATTTACATTTCAGAGACTTTGAGGGCTTGTAATGCTTGATGAAAGTATGATTGGTGGAAACGTATTGTAATGCCATTCTCAATAAGTGTGGTACTTCAAAAAAACAAACAATTGGTTTTAATGAGTACCTTTGACACTGAGCTTTTTGAACTTGTCATGCTAACCGAGAAAGTCACTACAATAAGATTTTTCAGCAAGGAAAAAGATGTATTGTAGCACTTACAAGTGCATTTTTAAAAAATGTTTTGGTCATTAATTAATATACTTTTTATTTATTGCAGAAACATGGGTCAACACCAAAAAGTATTAAACCAGCCAAGTTAGATGCAGAGGTATGTTGTAGGCCTCAACATTTTGAAAATTAGGGGCGGGTCACTTTGGCCTTGGTTTTGTGAAGGGCACTGATCTATGAGGCCAACTGCAGGGACACCACAGCAAACTTTGTTTCCAATGTGTACTGGTTATTAGTGTATACAAGTCTCATGAAATTTAAAGACCGATTACATGTACAGTTGTAGTCAGAAGTTTACATACAACTGTGTTAAAACTGGTGTGCTTAAACTTGCGTTGTCACCATTTTTGTAACAGTCTTTACTAAAGTCGTGATTTTGTGGAATTCCTCACGTGCTTGCAGTACTGTAAAAGCCAATATTTCCGCGTACAGATATTTTCGCACATTTTAACATCACTGACATTTTCGCGAGTTGTTATTTTCGTGAATGGAAATTATGTCACCTTAACAGGGATCGCCACAATTGTTGCAAACAATATTTTCGCGGGTTGTTATTTTCGCGGGCTCTATCTGGTGCGCGAAAATAAAACCACCGCGAATATTTCAGCTTTTACAATACTTAAAACATAGCGTGTACACCTTGCAATGGTTCGGGTAGCTCCTGTTTACCGTTTTGGGTGATGATGGTTGTGGTGTACATGTATGTAAACTTCTGATTTCAACTGTACATGATTGGAAAACCTTTAAAACAGGAATAACAGTATTACAGAATTAAACAGAAAGCAACACTTGGTATGATGCCTAATCACCATTGAAATGAAAAACAACCAAACTTGGGATGAGAGAAAAATCGTAAGGGCCTTATCGGGATTCCAACCCGAGACCTCTGACTCACCAGGCAGACGCTCTACCAGCTGGGTGTGCGTTATAGCTCAGCTGGTAGAGCATCTGCCCGGTGAGTCGGAGGTCTCGGATTCGAATCCCGATAGGGCCCTTACGATTTTTCTCTCATCCCAAGAACTAAACAGTAATGTTGATAAACTGCCTTGTAGAAATGTCAGACACCTAGATGCAGTAATACTTGATGCAAAAATTAGATGCAGAAAAATCCATGCATGTTTTTTTACATTTAATGAATGCTAAAAAAGTTGTCTGCAAACAACTTTTTTTTAAAACAAGCACCTTTAGTTGGCAATTTTTCCGACAAAGGTATAATTTTACACAAAAAAACAAAACGTGGTGTTTGTTATTGGTATTGACACTTTTAGTCAGTTTTTTCTTGTCAACTCGTGGAGTAAAATTTTGGGTAACTGCAAATGATGTATTGGGCCATAAAACAACCTGTAGTCTTACTTTTGCATGCGATGAATCATGGTCTAATATTCCATTGTGTGTTGTTCCTCAAAGGAGCAAGCCAAGATTGCCAAACTGGGCCTGGAGATGAAACTCATGACATCGGAACTGGACGCAGAGACAGACAAATGGGGCGACCAGGATAACGACATCTTCAAGAGGGCTAAGAACATGTCCAGCATGGCCTACTCCATGTACCTGTTCACCAGAGGGGAGGGTATGCTGAAGACGACTCAAGACCTCTTCAAGCAGGCGGAGGTATGTAGATTTGTTGATGTTTGCAAACATTGGCAACGTTGCCCAACAATTTTTTGGGTTGTTCGCGATGTTCGCGAGTCATTTCAAAATGGCGCACGCGACATAAAAGACGATGGTTTCCAGTTTTGAAAATAACAAATAAATCGCACCTTTCGTGGTTTTATTCCCTTATCGCTGGCGACACACAATCAATAGCAACGTGTCACATTTCCTCAAAAATTTGGTAAGCAGCGCCGAGCCACATTACAACGTCGCTACGACTGCTTGGAAGTGGACGCCGCCATCTTGACAATGTATTTTTGCAAACAATCCGTTCCACATTGGGCAAAACATTCGTGTAAGTGGAACGCAGCCCATGCCTTTTATAGACCTACATGTAAATAAAGCAGTGCCAACAAAAGTGTTTAGCTGGCCCCTTTACATTGTATTGTGTCATTAAAGGCCCTGTAGATGATCTGTTTTTAAGCGATTCTGCGAATAAAACCATTATAAATCAAAAGAAAGACATCAATAAACTCATTCGAAGAAATTTCAGCTTTGTCAAATGTACCACTTTAAAAAAAAACATGAAAATCCATATGCGTTTTCCATGGTCTTGGCGGGGTGTTTAAAATATTTGTTCTCAGTTGATCGGGTACTATGTGGCTTGCGTCATGCACTCTGTTGCGCACATTAAATGCATCGCGTTGGAACACGCACACGCAGTACACAGCGCCCATGCATTTTGGACCGCGTAGATGCAAGCCAAAAATAATTAAAACGATCTAAATAATTTCATCTTTACGGATTATTTTCTGGTAAAATGATATCATTTTGAGTGGAAACCTTTCATTGGATAGTTGCTATTAATTCAATCTTTACTTTCAGAACGTTTCCCCTGTAAACTCGTCGATTACTTTTTGGGGTCATTGCAACTGGGCCTTTAAAATGGGAGAGCAAATTGAGCAAGCAATGTGGCGAAATCACGATTTGAAAATTCATTTTTTTTAGTACTTTGGTGAGGAAGGCAACAAGTTATTTCGATCGCTGAAGCAGTTTGCTGCCCAAGTGCCTGATTGTTCCTTGAGGGTTGAGCTATCGTCATTGGTGGATCAGATTCCTTCGTACTGTCAGCAGCTTCTCTTCATTACCAAATCACCAACAATGGGAAAGGCAGCCACATTCAACAAGGTTTGTAATTACAGTCGCCTGTTGTAGGAGGTTGCTGGTTCGAGTCTAACCCGAGCACACAATGAGTTTTTAGTGTGTTCTCGGAATAAGCTCTTAGTATAGACCAATCCGGTAACTAAGGTCTCCTTCCCTGTACATCCGCCATAGCTAGGGGGCTTACAGTGCATGGACTGTGCGTTTTGTGTTGCTGTTAGAACGAAAGGCACTCATCCATTACATGCACGAACGTGGCTCCTTCGCGTACATGCAACGCACCCACCTTGTTCGAAGTAAACAAATGCAGCTTCAGCAACGGCAAAAACATACAGTTCATTCAGTGGAAGCCCCCCAGCTATGGCGGATGTACATGGAAGGAGACCTCAGTTACCGGATTGGTGTATACATGTAGACTAGGCTTGGGTGAGCCCAGCATTTTCGGAGTCCACTTCGATTCCAAAAAGAATTATGATTCCATTAGGAATGTATTACATTTATTTCATGGGAAAACGTTAAATATACTGAGCGTGTTTAAGTGCCTGTCCATTGACGAGACTACATTATGCAGACGACGACCCAATTATTGGCACCAAATGGCACTAACATCCTTGATGATGTCCAAATGATACTGTCCTGTGCCACACTCGTCTTCCTAATAATGTGGAAATGATCACAGGATGATCACTCCTGTAGAAATAGAGTGTTTTGGCTTCGGAATAGCGCTCCGCACTAATGCTAAAAATATAACTTTCAATATGGAGCAAGTTCGGGCGGGCGACTATAGTTAACTAAACTAACCTACCCCCTGAGATTGGTTCCTCAAGTCAGACTAGCTAGTCAAACCACGCAGCGTTCGGGTAACATCTAGGAGCAAGTTCGGGCGGGCGACTATAGCGCTGCATGGTTTGACTAGCTAGTCTGACTAGAGGAACCAAGCCCCGGGGGTAGGTTAGTCTGGTTAACTATAGTCGCCCGCCCGAGCTTGCTCCGTATCATAGAGTTGTATGCTCCGTATCGACAATGGTCTAGTTAACTATAGTCGCCCGCCCGAACTTGCTCGATGGTGACGTCACGCAACTAAGCCCACCTCTGACAACCAAATCGCCCACATGTGCTAGAACGTGTGTGTTTAAATATGTTGGAGTATCGTTTGTTGTCAGTTTTTTAAAGCAAATGTAGCTTAAACCTCGATAACTGCTCGTAGCTCACATAGTGTGCCAAGTATATTCATCATTATTCTGAAGGTGAAATTTGCTGTCATCGTCCGTCATGTCAATTTTTGCCATGCTTTGCAATGGTAAAAGATGGAAAGTTTGACTGAGTTGCGCATTTTGTCTGCACGTGTGCAGCAGTCGTGACGCCATTAGTGCAGAGCGCTATTGATAGGTAATTTTAGGAATCGGCAAACTATCACTGGAAATTGAATCTCAAAAATGGGAATCAATTCCTCAAAAATCTAAATTGGAATCGATTGTACTCGACTCTGGCGTAGAATCGCCCAAGCCCAGTTTGAATATATGCATTATTCCTGAGTATTTTGATGAACACTTGGGCTCTTTATTTCAGACAAGCAGAAAACAAATTTTGACAAATATTTTTAGGGAAGAACAATTTCTTAAATGTCCATATATCTGAGTTTCGGTTTTGGTTATGGCCCTACCCACTTAAGCCTAGCGTACATCGACCTTGCAACTGGAAGCAACTAGTGGCAACTGGTGTTTCCGGCAACTGGGAGCAACTGATCAGTTGCTCAAAAAGGTCGATGTACGCGTACTTGCAACTAGTTGCTGCCAGTTGCTCTTGTGCATCTGACCACGAGCGCGCACATCGACAGCAACTGCAAGCACAGTTGCAAGGGCAATGCACTCTGCGCTTTACCGAGTTGCTGTGTCGATGTGTGCGCTCTGGAAATGTAGACATAGCTGGATGCTCCCAGTTGCCGCTAGTTGCGCAACTAATCAGTTTCTGTCGATGTGCGCGCTACGCACACATCGACAGCAACTGATCAGTTGAGTTGCTTCCAGTTGCAATGTCGATGTACGCTAGGCTTTAAGGGCCGTCCATAGTTGACAAAATTTTCACGGTTTTACAAAGCGTAGGAAGGGGGAGGGAGGTCAAGGGCCGCGTACGACTTTACATGCACTGTAAAATGTTGACATTTCATTGTAGTGCCAAAAAAATGTTGATAAACAGTATTTCGGGGAGGAGGGAGGGGGTCTTGAAAAATACTACTCTCCAGGGTTGTAACGAGTCTCCCTCTGCTCAAATCTCATCTCAAGTCAAGTCAAACTGCCTTCGAGTCAAGTCAAATCAGGCATGTTGGTCAAGTCGGTGCAAGTCAAATAGTCACAACAGTAAATTTGTTGAAACTTGCATTCGTGTAGGGTATTTTTGTTGTTCTTGCCAAGAATGTTCCATGTTAAAAATCTTAGTGCTGAAATACAATTCAGTCTATAAAATGACAAAGTAATGCATAAACGTTTTTCTTTTTTGGCAGAGTAAAAAAAATTACAAGTCCGAGTCAAGTCAAGTCAAGTCATTTGAGGTTCGAGTCTCAAGTCAAGTCAAGTCAAGTCATTTGAGGTTCGAGTCTCAAGTCAAGTCGGTGAAAATCGGGACTCGAGTCGACTCAAGTCCGAGTCTTTACAACCCTGCTACTCTCTGTAGAACTGTAAAAATGTTGAAAACTTGAGATGAAAGACACCCGTTTCCTAAATTGTACAATATTTAAAAAAATATTTTCTATTCTTCCAACAGGTTGACAACACAATACAAGAGACGCAAAACCTGCTGTCAACAATAAGTAGAATAGTTCCGTTGTGTTACACACTTGCAGCTAAGGTAAGGGAACAACAGCTATGATTTTATTTTCTTTTGGGAAAAGTTCTTACGATAATGTACAAAATTGTCCCCGAGTTATTAGTTAGTTTTCCTTGTGTTATTTTGTGGCCCTTTTGGTTTGTTTTGTCACATAGGTGCTACATTAGTTTAGTTGTGTGTCTTAGATACAACTTTAATGTATAGAGAGCAACAAAAGAAATGCAAATTTTCAGTCTAATCAGAATTTGAAAATTTCTTTCGTAGTTAACGTGGAAATATTCACATAACAGCGTTATTAGGGAAGACACATTAATCTATTTAAACCGCCGGTACCGACTGCGGTACCGGCGGTTTTTAGCGGTACCGCCTGCACTAAGTGAGCTGTTTTCGAGCGGTACCGCAGCGGCGTTGTCAGTACCGTCGGTTAGATTTGTGTGTCTTCCCTTATGTAGGACTGCATAAAGCTTCTTTGTGCTGAAAATTCTCACTCTCAGATTGACTGCTCATAAAGTGTTGAAAATGTTCGTATTCCTTTTGTTGCGCAGTATAAATATGTTACAGAGGCGGATCCAGAACATCTTTTTTGGGTGGAGGGGGAGGCTGAGGGGAGGCTGAGAGCCAAAGATTTGTCAGAACTCCCGTCCCAATGTTGAAAACGTGATATTACTAAACTACTACCATATACTATGGGAAGGGGAGTGCCTTCTTCCCTCTCTTTTTCCTTCTCTCTTTTCTTCTTTCTTTTTTTTTTCTCTTTTTTTTTTCAATTTTAGGGGGCGCGATTATAGCCCCTTCAGCTCCCCCCCTCCCCCCCTGATCTGCCAATGTTGTATATGGACAAACTTCAAGCTTAGTCCAGCACAAATTTCCCATTTCCCAGCATCAACTACCCACCTTGCATGTTTTATGAATGTTCGTTTGCTGTTTCCTTTTTTCTTAAAGAGAGTTTTGTCATCATCCCTCTTTCTTCTTGTTATTTTTCATATCTTACATAACAGACAAGCTTTTTTTTGTGATTTGTATTAAAGGAACATACCGGCTTCGTTGGGCTATTTTGGGCTCGAAATAGACCCATACGTGAACTTGAAAGTCTTTCCGAAATAAACTAAATAGATCCTGAAAAGAACCCATCAAATTAGGCCGTATTTGATCATTTAAAAAAAAAATCAAAGTCACATGATTTATCTGAACCAGATTTCTGGTTGGAGTTAGTTTTATTTCCAGCTGTAGAAACCAGCGCGAAGTGCGAGTTGCTTTTGTCAATCGCGGTTGGTTTCTCTTCTTGTTGGGAAATAATGTCCTATGAACACTATGTACCTTCTGTATTTTCCAATTTTTAGACAAACCTGCCAACAGGTTTAATAAGAAGGGTTTGAGTAGGGACATAACAGATTTTCACATACTTCATAACTTGTGGGAGTCGGGAAACGAGGCATCGATCTTGACGTCATCCATGCAATCGTTGCATGGTTGACGTCGTTATCCCTTTCAAAATTTCAAATGTGGCGCAGCACATAGTTGCATTAGTTGCATTAGTTGCAGAGTTTGTCATCAAAATTAATTGGGTTGCGGACATGGAAAACAAGATTCTCGGATTCTCGCGAAGGTTTATGCACCACGCAATACATCGGTAATATTTTGATTAAATTCGTCGATAACGTCAAACAAGTGTTGTCCCTTCCTTTAAAGAAGTATACCAAGAAACAAGACATCGTACTGAACAAGTGTAATTCATACATTATTATGCAAAAAGAAAAAAATATGACCGACTGAAAAACATATGCAAACTTCATAAAGAACAGCAATTGCAGCGATACCTTATACTATGGGTGCCGCCATGTTGTTCAAGAAATAGGCAAAGAATGACTTTTCTGCAGGCGTACAAGCTCTTCGTGCATTCCTATGGCAGAACATGAACAAGTTGTATGCAAAAACGTCATTCCTTGCCCATTTTCAATATGGAAACGCCCATAAGCCATTCTTTTTGAAGTTCGTATCTGATTTTCAGTGGGTCAAATTCCTTGTTCTTTGTATAAAAATAGTGCAAGAGTCACACTTGTGCAACACAATGTCTTTTGTTTCTTTGGTATAATTCTCCTTTCAAACTGACCATGTGTTTTTCTTGCCTGCATGAAATAAATGTAAGATGATCCCACATCTGTACTGCATGCACTAAGACTGCGTCGTTTCACACATCTTGCAGATGTCCGATTGTTTCTCTGTGATTGTACAATTCCTGTTTCCTCCTTGGCAGCTGTTTTTGGTCTTTTTGTCCCTTGCAAGGTGCCAGAGTTACAGGTAGTTGTGTGAGGTGCTAATTTCTGCCGTATTAGGAAAGTAACAAGGCAGAATACACGAACACACAGGCCTCTGCCATATTACTACACTGAGTGCTGTGCATGTACCAATAAGCTTTTTGCGTTTAACATTTCCATAATGTCTAATGCCCCAAAGTCTTCACTTTCAAATGGAGGTGCAGTTTGGAAAGTCACATACATACATGTACTATGCTGTTGTTGCTACGTGGTGCACGCCATTGCCTACCAACCAACAGTCTGGTTGCTTTGTACATTTTTTCTTACGGTGAACATGGTATTAATTCTGTACTTCAAACCCGCCGCCTGCACCACATAGCAACAAAAATTTAGTCTGGTTAAGTGGATATTTAGTGTGCATGTGAAAGAAAGTACATCAGTGCACCAGACACAAAGGCTAAGTTATGGCAAAACATGTATATGTTGTGTGTTCAGTCTCTTATTCAATACAGCACATAGGGACCCAATAGATCATGCCGCCTTTGGCATAACGTGTATAGACCTTTATCACGGTGCGTCCATCTTTGTCTTGTTCCCCATAGTACGTGTACATGTCGGGCATGATCAGTGCGTGTGCGTGTCGTCTGCGCGATAGCGCGTACAGTCTTCCGTTGTTGTTTTGAGAGAATCACTGTCCTCGCTGCGCGTTTTCTTGATCGCACCGCGCGCATGTCATTGTGATGCACACAATAAACATTTCCAACACGGGGCCAAACTATTTATTTCGGCAAGCCTCGCTTTGGTTACGTTCATTTTAATAGAGGAAAAGGGAAGATGGCCGCACCGTGATAAAGGTCTATTGGTTGTTGTCGGACAAAAGTTTATAAATATCTGCTTTTTGGAAATTCACACCGACATTGATCATGTCATCATCTATTCATACTCCCCACATTCCCTTCTCTCCTCTCTTCTGTGTACTGTATCTTTTGCATGGGGAAGGGGGAACACTTCCTCTTTGTGACCAGTGGCGTAGCTATGGAAGGGGGAGGGTACCGACCCCCACTCTCCGCCCCCCCACCCTCTGCCCACCAAAAGTAGCCTTTCCACATCAAAGTCTTTGTGGCACCAGCAGCCGATTTCACGAAATATTGCGTAGCTTGCGCAACTTTTGAAAATGGCATAAGCCCCATAGACCTGTGTGTAATTATCACCGGAATGTTGCGCAGCTTATGCAATAAAATGTCGCGCAAGCTGGCTTACGCAGTGCGTAAGGATTCGTGAAATCCGCTGCTGTATTGCGAATCACCCAAATTAGTCCTGTTGAAAATATCATTTTTTCCTGCACGTACCCAACTCATTTTGTTTGATGTACTGATCTAATCTACTCTCAATCATCATGCTTTTCTCTGAATAACCCATCTTTTCACAATCCCGCTTCTTTCCCCAACATCCATCCCCCATTTTCTCTCCCAAGACCCCATCTTCCTCCACTACCAACTCCATCGACCCCTGGCATTCCAAACCCCCGCACGGCCAGCCATCCAAATCTGCTTCCGCGCCGTCTAGTCGTCCGAGTGAGGAACGAGGCGACCCCAAAACAGACGCCTACAACGCCGCGTACAGTGTCAAGTGAGGTTGGTGTTCGTCAGCTAGCTTCTCCTTCCTCGCACACCAGTTACACACTTATAGCAGTAGAGGGCGCTCCTTTTGTTTTAGGGTTTCTTTTTATCTTGTTCATGCTTCAGTTAAGTAGTTTCTTCCTTTGATGTGGTTGTGCATACATGTATCTCTGGTTTTCTTTAAAGAGATGATACTTCAAAGATCCCAGAGCATTCTTTCGTGAAGAGTTAGGGATTCCCCGAGTTTCTGGCCATCGGCTGCCAATGGCACCACCCACCTATGTACGGTATCTCGATGTTTAGGTAGAAGACACTTGTAAGCTTCATGCAATTCAGCCTACAGGCTGCAAATTGAAGTTCATAAAATGCATTAAACAAAATTGCAGTGATGTTTCCACAGTTTGCCTACATACTTTATTAAACACCTCAGCTCAATTGCTAATGGGGTCTCTCCACAGTAACGTGTTACATTTTACACTAAAGACCGTGTTTTCAAACAAATGGCTTCATATCGACGAATGGCGAACTCGACCCTGCTCGTTTCACACTACCGTTTCAACCCGGGGCGAAAAATTTCAACCCTGGTCCCAAGGCAGGGTTGAATTCAACCCGGGTTGAAATTTCTCAAGTGTGAAACGTTGCTTTTTTTAACCCCGCATCAACCCCGAGATTTTTTAAGTGTGAAAAGGCCTAAATTTGTTATCAGGTTAAAATATTCTCCCCAGAACAACATAGTTATTTCTTTTATTTTGGCACAAGATGATGAAGGTATTTGGATGAAAATATAATCTTTACCGTGGAAAGACCTAATAAAAGCATTAGCTGAAAAGGCATAGTTTATACGACATGTATGGCAGACGATGAGATGTGCACGGCTTAAGCACTATTTGTGACCCTACTGTGTGAGAGAGTTGGATTTCATGCAGTCTGGCCACGTTTTTGCAGACAGTTATAGAAAACAGCAGCTGATGCAGGCCCATTAAAATAAAAAATAGAATGGACATTCCGAGCGGTGTCTGAATGTTCCAGGTACTGCCCTGATTTGATTGTCTATTATACTTTCGTATTTTAATGCGCCTCTATCCACCACAGAGTTCTGGTTATGGGCATAAAACTCGGCCCAGACTGTGCGACATCGATTCACTTTGCCTGGACAGGTCACATTTCATGGTCCCAGCATGCTTGGAGATGGCTATCGTTGCGTTAAAGCAAAATTTACCTCGGTTAAGAAATATACGCGAGTCACCTTCACTCTTTTCAGACACTCGTACATATATATCTTGCTATTTAGTTGGAGTATCATCTTTGAATAACCCTAATCCTCTGGATTCCATGTACATGTAAATTGTGCACAATTCTGATGGATTCAGGATGGTTAGGGTTAATGATCTTTACTTTAAGCACCGTGCAGTAAGACGTACATGTGCAAGGTTTTAAAATCAAGCATGTGTAGTTTTAAACCTTGGCTTGTCTGTTTAGGTCACATTGAAGTCACATTTATGTTTTAATACATTCATGTATATATTTTGTTTCATTGAAAGTTCTGTTGATTCTTTTTCTCAGGCGTGTTTCTACTGAACACAACTGTTTCGGAAATGCTTCCGAACTGTTATCCTTCCAGTAAAAACGGACTTTAACGGTTATTTGCTGGTGTGCGCAACGGTATTTGGCCAGTAGAAATTGCTGCATTGTTCTATCTACGTTGTCCCAGCTACCGCGTGCGCGGGCATGCCGTGCGCCAAATGCTGCTATAGATACCGTTTAGTGTTGGCGCTCACATGCTCAAATTTTTGTTTTAAGTTATTGTATCACATTCTGTACACTTTTTTTTCTTCTAACTAATTATATGTTTTGTTTCAATCTCCTTAACTGCTAAACACATTTGTTTGCAGCATTTTTTATTTATTCATTTATTTTTTTTGTATTCCTTTTTTTCCCTATAGCACACAACTTGTTTAGAAAGTGAAATACATTCGCGACAAGTTGCATTAATATCAAGACTTAGTCATATGCCAAAATGCAGATATTTTCTTTCTATTTTGTTCAAGCTGGTATAGACCTTTATCACGGTACATGTACGTCCATCTTTGTCTCGTTCCTCCTAGTATGTATCGGGTACGATCAGTGCGTCTGCGTGATAGCGCGTGTAACATTCCAGTGAGAATCACTGTCCACGCTGTGCGCTCTCATGATCGCGCAACGCCTGTGACCCTTGTGATGCACACAATGAACAATTTCAAAACGGGACCAAACTAGTTTTTTTCTGCAAGCCTCGCTTTGGTTACGTTCATTTGAATACGGAAAAGGGAAGATGGCCGCACCGTGATAAAGGTCTATTGTAACAATTATTTTAGTGCTTCATATTTCCCATAATGCAACATTCCATTCTGAAGATAAGTCATTTCGAGTAACCACTCTTCAAAAATGTAAATTGGAGGAAATAGGCTTTATAATTAAAGCGTTTAATTCTCCAAGTTCATTTTATTGAAGGAAAGACTCTTTTGCACAATCGATAAATCTTGCATTTTTTTACAAACATTTTCACTTTTGCTTCAGCACCCACAATCCTTTGTGTACGTAAAGAAAGGTAAATTTCTCCAGTCTAGAGCAGAGCTTATTTTGATATTTGAGGTATTTTCCTACAAATTATTTCACCAATTGCTCAAAGTAGAAGAATTTTTTTAACCCTTTAAGCCCCAAAAGAGTAACAAAAATAGTCTGACAACATGCCTTTCTAAAACCTTGTTGTACAAATTTCCCCTTAAAGGTACATGTAGAACACATCATTTTACAATTTGTTTGTCACGAGTTGACAAGAAAAACCTTACTAAAAGTGTTTATGACAATGTACCAAACACCACATGATTTTATTTCAGTCCAAAATGGTATTTTGTGGGAGAAATTAAGGTGGTTTTCTAAAAGTCTTTTGCAAAAGACCTTTTTACCATTCAACTCAACACAAAAACCATGCATGGAATTGTTCCCATTTTCAGGAGTATTGTGTGGCTGAAATTTCTACAGGGCAGTTTTATCAACTTGGACTTAAATTTAGTCACGAGTGGAAATAACGCCTCTTTTAACAGTTCACCAATCATGTTTTCCACCTTTAATTTACATGTACATGTAGGCATATTTATAAACGAGGGCATATGTAAAACATTTGTGGGACGTCTTTATCTGTCATGTAAGTTACATGGGAAATTTGTTCAGGTTTTTTTTAGAAAGGTGTGTTGTCAGACGATCTTGATTGGAAAAATAATCTCTAGACTGAAGAAAGACCCAAATAGGAAAGAGATTCGTGCAAATGGTCCATCAAACATTAGGCTAGGGGCCATCCTTAAAGTATGTACGCACGGAGGGGCGGAGGGAGGGGGGCAGGGGGCGGGGGTCAGAGCCAATGCGTATGCCAATGTTAAAGTTATTGGATGACGTCACAAATGTTGCAAAAAAATATGTACCGGGGGGGAGGGGGTCTAAAAAGTCGGCATTCCGTGCGTACGTACTTTATGGACGGCTCCTTATGTTGACGTTCTTTACATGAGGGGATACATTTTTTGATTACACTAATGAATAAATCTTGATTAATTCAGTTTCAGATTATAAGCCCAGTGTCACCTATCCATCGATGGCGAGCACCGCCCCCTACCACGGACTATCGTTATAATAGTTACGAGGACAGTGATTCCGTGGCTAGCTCTAGCAGCAGCCGGTCCGACCGTTCGCCGCTACGCGGAAGCGCCGAAAAGATTCTACATTGATAGACAACGTAAGGAGATACACCATGCGAGCTTGTATCCAACGTTTAAAAGATGGAGGTATTATACATCTGGTAATATTGGACTATTTATTTGAAGGCCAAGCCTGTTCATTTTGTGTACATAATTTGCTCTCATGATGTGTTGAAATTGTCAAATTGTTTCGCAAGCAGAAAGGGCGTGCTTATTTATACCAACAAAAGTTTTGCCAGCTCAAAGGAGCGTGTCCAGATCACATTTTCCAGCCCCCTTTTTTCCCATGGGTGTCAAGATTTTGTATACCATATAATTTGTCATATTTTTCTCATTACCATTTTGAAATTTTGCACTCTCGATCCATATGTATTCGAGGATATCAGGAAAGACCACTGTTTTGTAAACTAATATCCTTTATTCCATAAAGCAGTGCAGTGATTATACCAACCTTTTTGCTTCCAAATCCAAATTGGAGATTAAAAATTTCCTGTTTTCTTCCCATGGCTAGTATTTTGGGGAAGTATTTTATATGATTTTTATGTTTGAACATAATCCACT
>JBBELK010001798.1:0-124880 GCA_037783545.1 Henricia sp. BOLD:AAB3569
ACATGTAGACCCAAGGGATGCATCTGTATGGAAATATCGCACAGGACAACTGCCCATCCTAATCCTTCTGTTGCTTGCTGGTTTCTATCATGTTGAGGAGTGTACGATTAAACTGCTCTATAAGCACATCCAAATTCGAATTGTATTGAGTTGTTCACATTTTGTGTACCCCAATAAATATGCCCACTTCAATACCGTTGATGTTCCTGGAATCGCTCTTTCCCACTTTAGACTCCCTCTTCACGAACAACAAATACCTCATTGTCTCATGATCCCATATCTGTGTCTCTCAGATCATATTTGTTGTGATCATGGAAAAAAATACTGAGGATATACCAGCCTCATTTAACTCCAAACATGATAAGAATACCAAGATGACAACTGATAAGGGTGAACAATATAAATTGTTGACTGGTGTGGTGTGGGATATGGAGTTTTAACACCCGAGGGAGCTCATAGCACCCAAGGCAACGCCGAGGGTGCTATGAGCTTACTCTCGTTGGTTTTGTACAGGAGCGAATCGCGGACGTTCGCTTGCCAATCGCGGACGATATAGTTCTCTTTGTTAGACCTCCCTAAAACGTCCACGATTGTTTGGGAGAACAAGCGCACCCACCCCCAGTACTAAACCAAACCAACTTTTTTAGGTGCATTTTATGGTCCTAAAACACATTTTTGATGTTATAAGTGAAAAAACCCGATGCACTCGGGATATTCAAAATGGCGGCCACTAAAAATGGTTCCAAATCGTATATTGGCCAAATAATATGATGAAAGCACTTACAAAAATGCTAGTTATATGTTTTTGACACTCACAAATTTATTTCTGGGGTTCCCTTTGTTCTATCATGCTTCAAATTCAAAATGGTGGCCAATATGGCGGCCAATATGGCCGCCAACAGTGGCCAAATATGAGAAAAATTATTTATAATGGACAAAAATAATGATAAATACATACATAACAAAGGTTATATATGTTTTTGATCCTCGTAAATTTATTTCTGGGGTCCCCTTTTTTCTATCATGCTACAAAATCAAAATGGCGGCCAATATGGCTGCCAAAAGTGGCCAATATGAGAAAAATGATTAACATGTATAATGGACAAAAAATATGATAAACACATACATGTCCATTAAATGCAATCCCCAGAATCAACCATTGGAGATATCCAAGATGGCGGCCGAAGTGCCTGCCAAAAATGCTAAAAAATTGAAAAGAACTAGCCAAAAAATATGCTAAAGGCATAATACAATTGTTAGTTGTAAGTTTTTATCCCCACAATATAATTTCTAGTCATTTTTGCTATCATACAATTTTTTTTCCGCGTGGGCGTTTTCATCTGACCCTTCCGTCCTGGGTCAATTAAAGGTAAAAGTTCAGCCAATTCAAAAATCACATTTTTAGTAGGTTTTGTACTTATGCGGCAACAATGCCCATGAAACTATGCTTGATCTTCAGAAAACTAGGTATAGGCATAGGCCCTATGACAAACTTCAAGCAGCATGTATTAAACAAAAAACAATTGTTCCTCCTAATTTTGCGTTTTTATGGGTTCATTACCGGTACTACTGCTGGGAGACTAGTGGATTTTGCTACTCGCGAGTAGTTGCAGAATATTTTGGTGAAAATTATTAACCTTTTAGTTTTGTGGGGAAGGGTCCCTTTAACTCCCTAATTAGGTACTAATTAATATGGGGTACTGTGGCCGAGTGGTTTGGGCCACTGACTTGCAAAACTGGGGTGAAAACTTGGGGTTGCAGGTTCGATACCCGTGTTACCCGTGCCCTTGAGCAAGGCACTTAAACACACTTGCTCCATCCTTCCAAAGGGATGTAAAAGCCGTTGGTCCAGTGTGTTGTGTATCGTCAAGATGACATAACCTAAATATGTCACACACTGAGGTCCAATGCAGTGACCATCGATTTGGCAAATAGAAGAGTACGTCATAGGTCAGAACGATTTTATTTTCCAAAATCGTCATTTAAGGTATTTTCAAATGATGAAGTTGCAAGTGACGTCATCTACAAGTCACATACTTGTCAGGATGCGTACTCTTGAGGTTTAAGAGTGTACCAAGTTTCAAGTTCATACCATGTTCCGTTTCCGAGTTAGGCCGCTTTTTGTCCCAACATCTTTTTGTTTTGCCCATTTTGAATTTATTATAATTACGTAATCGATGACGTTATGATGACATCATACTATAATCAAGATCCCTTGTCTATGGTCCATAACTGGACCAAGCTTCAAGTTTATACATTGTTCCATTTTCGAGTTAGATTGTCTTTTGTCAAAAAATCCACTCTTTAAGACTTTTTCAAATTAGGCACTAATTATAACGTCAACATCGGGATCCTTAATCTAAAACCTAGGATTGTGCCAAGTTTTCAGTTCATACCTTGTTCCGTTTTCAAGTTAGACTGTTTTTTGTGGTAAAATTGTACTAAATTTGACGTTTATACCCCGTTCCGTTCTCCAGTTAGGCTAGATTTTGTTGAAAATGTGATTTGTTTATTTGCTGAGCTTTGACCTTCAATATTGACCCAGGAAGGAAGGGCCAGATAAAAATGTCCACACAAAGAAAATTGTAGCCCATGGTCTGATCTATAAGTCTGCCAAATATAAAGACCCTGAGTCACGCGGTTTTAGAGGGGGAAATATTTTTGTTAAATGCATATTCTGGTCATTTTCATGATGAAAATCATCTTTTTTGGCATTTTCAAACTATTATAATTACGTAATCATTGACGTTATGGTGACGTAAATGATTACATACTAAACATGTGATTTTTGAATTGGCGCGACGCGAGACGCGAGACGCGAGACGCGAGACGCGAGACGCGAGACGCGAGATGCGAGATTCGAAACGTAACGCGAGATTTGGTTGTCAAAATGCGAGATGCGAGATGCGAGATGCGAGATGCGAGATGGCAGGTGCTGAACACCATAGTTTAATGGTAACACAGCCTTGAAAATATGCAAATTTCACTCTTCAAAAAGTGAAAATTGGCAAAACTAGCCTGGCAACAAAGTAATTTTTTTCAAACATTTTACCAAAATTTGTTAGTTTGGCCCAAAGGTCCGTTATATATAAAGGTAGGCTATGAAAACAATCTATTTTTGACAGTGGCCACCCGATTCTCGATATTTAAAGTCCCTCACTCTTAATGAGGCTGGATCCGCCACTGATCCTGGACGCGCGCGGGTTGTCGCGTTTGGTAAAGGAGCTCTCGGATAATCTTTATCTCATTTTGATCTCATCTTAATCTCACTTTGATCTCAGATTGATTTCATTTTGCCCTCAGTTTGATCTCATTTTGACTGAGTTTGGCGCCATTATGACGTCATTTTGATATTATTTATTGTTTGTAGAATGTGAAATGGCAACCAACGCAGACTACCAATATCAGTATCTAGGCTTCGCCAGCGACATGTCAAACATCGAGTTGCAGGTCAAAGCACATAATGACGTCCATGTTGGCCTGAGTACGCAACCTGCTGACGCCACGCTGATGTATGAGATAGCAATCGGTGCCTGGGGGAATACACAGTCGGCCATACGTCGCTGCAAGCAATGCACCGACTTAAATGTCTACGCGGAAAGTGGTATTGTATGGTGTTCAGCACCTGCCATCTCGCATCTCGCGTCTCGCATCTCGCATCTCGCATTTTGACTACCAAATCTCGCGTTACGTTTCGAATCTCGCATCTCGCGTCTCACATCTCGCATCTCGCATCTCGCATCTCGCGTCTCGCGTCTCGCATCTCGCATCTCGCGTCTCGCATCTCGCATCTCGCATCTCGCATCTCGCGTCTCGCGTCTCGGATCTCGCGTCTCGCATCTCGCATCTCGCATCTCGCGTCTCGCGTACGTCTCGCGTCTCGCGTCTCGCATCTCGCATCTCGCATCTCGCATCTCGCGTCTCGCGTCTCGCATCACGCATCTCGCGTCTCGCGTCTCGCATCTCGCGTCTCGCGTACGTCTCGCGTCTCGCGTCTCGCATCTCGCATCTCGCATCTCGCGTCTCGCGTCTCGCATCTCGCATCTCGCGTCTCGCGTCTCGCATCTCGCGTCTCGCGTCTCGCGTCTCGCATCTCGTATCTCGTATCTCGCATCTCGCATCTCGCATCTCGCATCTCGCGTCTCGCGTCTCGCGTCTCGCATCTCGCATCTCGCGTCTCGCATCTCGCATCTCGCGTCTCGCATCTCGCATCTCGCATCTCGCATCTCGCATCTCGCGTCTCGCATCTCGCATCTCGCGTCTCGCGTCTCGCATATCGCATCTCGCGTCTCGCGTCTTGCGTCTCGCATCTCGCATCCCGCATCCCATGATACTTGCAATTTGATACACTGTTTGTTTACATTCCCGCCATTGCCGCGCGCGCTGTAGCCATAGTATGCTTTCGGCCCGGATCTTTAGTGTACCTCGCTACGCGCACGCGACCTGACTTAACCTAGCCGCGGATAGGGCCCAAAATCCAGCCGCGGTCTCAGCCGTGGTCTTAAAATCCCGCTTAAAATCTCAAACGGAGGCAGTAAAAGGTGGTCAACTCTTATGTTTTTATAACACGAGTTCTGACACTCTGGCAACGAAACTTGTTAAAATTCTCATAGAAATGTATTTTTTTTCACGGTGTTATCTAACTCAGTCATCTAACGGGCAGATCAAATTTTGGAGGGTGCCAATTCGGTCCACTAATTAGTAGTTAATTCAAGGGCTAACGAGGAGTCTCCATTTTCCACTCTAAAAATGCCGAAAACTGAATACTGCTGACAAAATTGTCCCTTCAAAAGTACACCAAATAGTTTCAAAAATTTGCTTTTTTATTGCATAATCCACTTGATCCGTCCATGGGGCAGATCAATTGAGCTGGCCAAATCAGTCCACTAATTAGTGGTTAATTAAAGTGCTAATGAGGAGTCCCCATTTTACACTCTAAAAGTGCCGAAAACGGTATACTGCCGACAAAATTTCCCTTTAAAAGTAAATGTACACCACATAGTTGCAAAAATTTGCATTTTTATGTGATGTCCGACTTAAGCTATTAAATTTAGTTTTCCGGGTGAATTGTTTTTTTTTTTTAATGTGAAAATAAAATGTCCCTATGGAACACAGAAACCAACTTAACAACCCAACAACCCAACAAACGTTGTTCAACCAATAAAACTGTGATGACTATGGTACTCTTGATTAAATGGAGAAGTTGACCATAGTTTTTCCTTGAAATGATTATCAAGCATAAAGTGAAACTGGTGCAGATTTGATGAAAATAGTCCAGTATCTATGGGGGTCCCCATGCACCGCGCCCGAACTAAACCACATCAACTTGTTAAGGTGCATTTTATGGTTCTAAAACACATTTTGGATGTTTACAGTGAAAAAACAGATAGTCTCGGGATATCCAAGATGGCGGCCAAAATGGCGGCCAAAATGGCCGCCAAAATGGTCCAAAATCATATACAGCGAAACCTGCTATTAAGGCCACCTTGATTAACGGACCACCTGCATATAGTGGCCACCCACCTTTGGTCCGAAATTCCATGTATATAATGCTTAAGAAACCTTTATAAAGAGGCCACCTGTTTATATAGTGGCCAGTTTTTTTACGGTCCCGAGAGTGGCCACTATAGACAAGTTTCACTGTATCAGCCAAGCAATATGATGAAAGCACTTATAAAATTGCTAGTTATATGTTTTTGACCCTCGCAATTTTTTTTTCTAGGGTCCCTTTTTTCTATCATGCTTCAAATTTAAAATGGCAGCCAATATGCCTGCCAAAAGTGGCCAAGGTATGAGAAAAACAACATACAATGGGCAAAAAATAGTGATAAACACACAAATGCAACCCACCCAGATATTACCCACACCAAACTTTTAGGGTGCCTTGTATGATCCTAAAGCATATCTTGGATGTTAACAATAAAATAAAATGCTCTGGAGATATCCAAAAAGGCGGCCAATATGGCCGCTAAAAATGGTCCAAAATGGAAAATATATATTATTAGCCAAATAATTTCATACAAGCATTTATAAAATTTGACGTCTTCGTCGTAAAACGACAGACTTCCAAGAGTTGCATGGTTTTGGACCCTGCAACTTTATTTGTGTGGTCCCCTTTTTTCTATCTTGCGTACAATTTGAGATTACAACCAATATGGCTGCCAAAAAAAGGCCTAATATAATACAAAAGTAGTATAGGTGGAGCATTTCGACCCCATCGAGGCGTTATTTTGTGTGGAGGCGGGAAGGCGGGAGGCAGGAGGCAGGAGGCGAGGGGCGGGAGGTGGGTGATGATATATGGGAGGTGGATGTCTGGGAGGCGTCGGTTTATTGACAGGAAGGTGGTTGGTTTGTTGAATGACGTGTTGATTGACGTCACAGGCTCTGCTTGAAGAAACGTCAGAGCTGACGGACATGTTAGAACATGATGGGTTTGGGAGAGGGAGTTAGTGAGATGTGGTTGGTGGGGTTGGTGTGGAGTTAATGAGACGTTTACAGAGAAATAAATGGACGACTCGGGGTGCCTAAAACCAACCGGAATTCATCAGAATTCCTTAAGTGGTCGACGGGCAATGTACGATTTATATACGTTTTATTTCACCATATATCACCATATAATTTTATTATAACGCGACAAATTAAACTGTTCATTTTAAAGGTTGCAATCAAATCTAGATACGGATGTATTTTGGTAATATATTGATATATGTAACAGGTGTTTCGTATTCCACTTCCCACTCATAACTTTC
Source organism: Henricia sp. BOLD:AAB3569 (assembly GCA_037783545.1). Classification (NCBI taxonomy): domain Eukaryota; kingdom Metazoa; phylum Echinodermata; class Asteroidea; order Spinulosida; family Echinasteridae; genus Henricia; species Henricia sp. BOLD:AAB3569. The sequence continues at coordinate 6,750 of JBBELK010001798.1, forward strand.
CCCCAAGATCTCAAGAGTATAAGCCAGCCATAAAAGCATTTGATCTTTGATCTCTTTTCTTTCTATGCTAGTGTATATAATATATATCACTGTACCGTTGACCAGTTTGTGCCACGTAGACTAAGTTGTATTGAGTTGTCGAAGACACAGTCTATATTTGTTCGCTCCCTAATAAAGTTCTCTCTCGACTCATCATAATTGTGTGCTTGTTTTATTCATTTAAAACATCCACTCGGTACATTACAATTTTATAATAACATCCACAAACAACACCATCACCAATTAAGAAACAAAATCCTAAGAAGATTAGTCATTTACCAAAGCTCTAGAAATATGTTTTAAAATAAATCGTTCGCTGTATATTGAAGCCTTTATAGTGGGACATTTTATGAATGGTTTTATCGTATTATTTGGCTAATTCTTTGCCATTTTGGAGCATTTTTGGCAGCCATTTTGACCGTCATCTTGGATATCTCGAGGGCATTTTATGTTATTGGTACATCAAAAATATCGTTCAGGATCATAAAAGGCACCTTAACAATGTGTTGGTTGTTTCGGGGGGGGGGGGGGGGTGGGGGGGGGGGGGGGGGGGGGGGTGGGGGGGGGGGGGGGGGGGGTGGGGGGGGGGGGAGGGGGGGGGGATTATTGTACATGTACGTGTTTACCATTATTTTTTGCCCATTATGTATCATTTTCCTCATATATGGCCACTTTTGGCAGCCACCGTTGGTCGCCACTTTGAATTTGGAGCATGAATAAAGTTGCGAGGCTCAAAAACATATAACTAGCATTTTTATAAATGATGTTATCATATTATGTGGCTAATATGGGTGATTCCATAAGTTCGGGCCCCAATGGCACGAATGGGTAGATGGACTTTCTTGTTGAATTGTCAACTTACTTTAGTCCACATGTTATTTTTTGAGTTTCGCTTGTGTCACCAACATCAATTTGTACTAAACAAAACCTTCAAAATTGGTATCATAAATATTCGTTGTCCTAATTCTGACTAAAAATAGGTTAAAATTATTACTTTTTAGGCAAAAATTTGTGACATTTTAAACACATCATTTTAAAACTAAGCGAACGTGAATCTCAAGTTAATCTGACGTCAAACATTTCGCGGCGAACACTCGCGGAAGTTGAAACTAGTTCAGCCTTTTGCGAAATCGCTGTGCGAAACATTCGTTGTGACGTCAAATTCGCATTCGCGTTCGCTTTCACATGAAGTATGAATCCGCCTTTACGCGTGAAACATGTGTACGTAACTTTTAAGTGTTCTGGCCACACCAACTGCCACAACGTTTTAATTTCCATGCATAATGAAAGCCTGTACTTAGTTTCAAATCAATTAAATCTTTGAACATGGAAATTTAGGCAAACAATAAAAATATGGTCATTCTGATTTTCGTCAGACCACTTTGGTGTGCCCCTAATATTTACGTCGTGAAACTTTACAGTTACTATAACAATATTTGCAAAACAACTTTAGTGTCCCCAAAAAATCCTTACAAATATTACACTAATGTTCTAATGAGAAAAAGGCATTTTGGTGTACCCCCTTACGCGAGAAACCATCATTAATTTTACGATGAATGGAGATCATGATATTTAGAGGGTATACATGATTCTTAACCCCTGAAAAGAACTTACATACCATAACTTTTAGGAAACTGAGTAAATATGTAATTTTAATAAATGGTTTTACAAAATAAAGGATGAATGGTGATGATTTATGGATTTAGGGCCTAAAATGTGCATAAAATGGAATCACCCATATAGTTCGACAAATCGATTTGGATGGACGTTCACGTCCGTTTCCAACGATGCAATGTTACGCCGTACAATTTCAGCACAGAGAAACCCACGTGGAGGTTTGCTTGGCCTCCAGCTAGCGTTGCTTGGCCTCGGTTCACCTCGGGTCAAGTGAATGCGCTCTATTGCACGGGAAGGGATCGGACGGGCTAGACGGGTTGAAAAAATATTATCTCTTTGCCGCGAGAAAGTCGGGGGAACGACTTATTATCTCGGGGGAACGAGATAACTATCTCGTGGGATAATAAGTCGTGGGAATGACTTATTATCTCAGTGGAATGAGATAATTATCTCGTGGCCCATAACGTTAGTGCGGTATGACGTGTCATCCATTAGGATTTTCCTGCTAAAATTGATTTGTTTTGCTTTATTGGGTTGATTTGAGGTCAAATAGTGGGAAAATGGTTGGGTTCAAATTTTCCGACCCCTAAGTGACCCCATGGGGGCGGGGTCTCCAGTTCCCCTCCTCCAGACCGACCAGGCGCATATTTTCGGCAATAATAAACCGATTTACACAATACTGGATCGTTATAGATGTTTTAGAGGGCGACAAGTCCATTTACGACACTTTCAAAGTGACCGGAAGTGGCTACCACTGACTTCCGGTGGAAAACTCTCGTATACCATTACCATTTTCATTCACATCAGATTAAAGGTAATTTTCACACCACCCTCTGAACATTTTGCTTTCATGGAGCCATATTGCTAAATTCCAAGACACTACGTTCACAGGTCAAGCTTGAAGGTGGACGCTGTAATGACGTAATAGCCATTCAAACACGTAAAACATTGAAAAACTGGTTCGGTTGATAATGCCTGCCTGTCATCTTAAAATCACCCATGACTCTGTTTACCTGTCTGCTTCATGTGAGCATCAACCTTGGTCGTCTTTGTGATACTGTGGCGAAATCGGGAGGACAGGGAAAGTACATGTACGACCAAGAGAAATCCCACCGCTGCCACCATTGTGCCGAAAACGAACAGAAAAGGAACAACGACCACGAAAAAATCCCACTGCTGCCACTACTGTAGCAAAAAAAGAGAGGGGGAGACCAATTTCCCGGGATCGGTCGGCTGATACGATATCCGACGATACCCTACATTAGTGCTGGTACCAGGCGAAATAGTTTTAAGACCTAAACAGAGTTCAACCTCCCAGGTTAAGCTTTCAAAGGCGGTCGATGCGGGTCCGGTTTCAACCAATCGTAGCAAGCCTTAGAGTCGATTGTTACGGGTCTGCAGTTCACCCTCCACCCCGACTGATCAGGTGCCTATTTTCGGAAATAATGGACCGATTTACACAATATCACGGTCATTTTAGTAGTAAGAGATTGTTGGTTCTACGCCAGCGACGAAATTCTTTAACGCCGCGCTTAGTTATCGACTTTTAACCAACAAATTGTTTTTGTTTGTTTTTTTATTTTTGTCTTTGGTTAACTGGCACAAGAACAATGACATTTAAAAAAATGAAAAGTATATAAGCTTATAAATATTATCTATAAATATAATAAAATGGAAAGTGGACACGAAACAACATTTTGTATAATGCTGCTGAGTTTATAAAAACGTACACGAATTTAAGATAAAAGTTAATGGTTTGCGATGCTTGGGCTGCATCAAGTGTAATTAAAGAAAACAAAATTGAATAGATGTAATCATGAAAAACATAAGTACAAGTGCGTTGATTGTAATGATAAGGATATCTGCGAACACGGTAGAATAGGATACCAATGTATTAAATGCTACGACCCAGCAATCTGCAAACATGGTAAAAGCCGTCTATGTGTGGATCCAATAAAAATGTCTATTAAGCAATGGATTCATACATGCCGTCAATCAGACAAAAAATGTGATCGATTTGAACCGGACAGTTTCATAGATAAATATTTTTACCGAGAAAAAAGATGACCTGGCTACCGTTGAACGATTAAATAACGCTATAGGTCACGTTAAATCAAATTGCGTTTTAGCTTGTTTAAAATGTGAGTAAGATCAATCTTCTAAAATCGGCGCCGTAGATGCTAATCTAACATTATTTACATTATCGTAAGCGGGTGGACTTTCACAGGTGCACCCGCTCTTTTTACGGCTATTGTGAATTTGAATTCAATAGTTTTCCGATAAGGTCTTTTTTTCTTTAGCTAATCTTTCGGTGACTCGCTTTTCAACTTTGGTTTCATCCATGCTTTTATTCTCTTTGGATCTATATTTCTTTATGTGTTTGCCAGGTCGTGAAATTTTGCAAGCTCGTTATTAATCAGAGTAAATTCTTCATGACTAATTTTACTATCGTTTATGGCGTGGCTAATTAGATCTTTTATGGTGTTTAGTTTAGACATTGCTAGCACTCTAATCTCGTCGTGCTTTTTAGACTTTACCTTTATTTTACCACTAAAGTACTTTAATCCCAAAGCGCACGCGACGGTACCCAGGGCAATTCCTTTAAATACAAATACTAAAGGTGCCGCAATAACACCCGCAATCGCCGCTATACCAACCGCTCCACTCATTGCGGAAGTGGCTTCTGCAAATGTTTCATCCCACATCAATACCGCGTTCAACTTTTTATACTTGATATAAAGCCCCTCTCTCTTATCTCTTTCTTTAACAATTTCGTTCTTAACGCCGTCGATTTTAGATAGTCTGTAGGCAGTATTATCTACAACTACTTCAACGTCAGTTTGTAACGCCGGCAGTATTACCGGTAGCTCTGGATATATTGTTTTTATCTAGGTTCCGGCAATCTCGCTTCCATTTTAATTTAACTAACTTTAATATTAAATAATTACAATATTTAAAATAAGTTTTAAATGTTCGTCTATGATTAGACACTCGTTGCAGTCTTTTACCTGAAAGTTTAACTCGTTGATTATACCGTTATTTAAATTAACACCGGGTTTAGTCGAGTATTCTTTAGCCGCGACTTGGTTATAATAATTGCGATCTACCCCACTCAGAGGTATGTTACCCAAAATCGTACTCGGTTTTCCATCGTAAAAGGTTTCATTCATAGAAATTTGAAATTTGATCGCAATAAATCATTATAGCCCCTATCGTATCTTTTATCGGGTAGCTGATATACTGCCCGTACGTTATCCAACCTCTAGGCAGACCCAATATCTCAACCATTTTATTTAATCTTATAGCGCGTTGTTGACTTACAGTGGTAAATAATTTATGGCTATCTGGATGCCAGTTAAATACTAACCCATCTATGGAGAGGTATTTTATTTCTCTAATTATTTCATTAACGTCGTATATACCCGGGTTCATTTGGTGCTCTCTAACATTAGCTCTTCGTGAATTACTTCCCACATCAGCCCATTGAATAATAGTCCTATCTCTAACGTTAAAAAATGTCAATGGTACGCTCGCGCTCAACAACTTGATATTTCTATTTCCTACAGAGTTGTCTATAGGACTATGCAACTGAAACGTTTTGTTCGGTTTATTGACTACAAAAATGTGATTCATTTTATCAATAGCAATTACTATTTTAATTATTTAACTTTTTTATTGAACATCAACGCATATATTAAATCAAATCTATTTTATCGGACGAAATCTCACAACCTCGACAATCATCCTAACACGCACGCTAGCGCTCAATAGCCTATTTTGTTTACTGCTAACGACGCAACTATTATCGATCGGTGAGCTTAATTGGAAAGTTTGATTTTTACTATCGATGAGAAAAGTGTGTTCCATTTTCATCTTCACCTTCATAATCTTTTAGTTGAAAGACTAACTCATTGATTATACCGTTTATCAAATGAATCCCGTCATTGTTTGTGAAGCTTTTCGAGATTGTTTTAGTATAATATTGTTTGTATAAGATAAAGATACTGGTACAGACCCCAACAAATGTCTGGGTTGGCCATTGTTAAAGTTTGTTTTAGTATTATTCTGTTTACAATAAATGTTAATAGCATTAAGATTTTTCCCAATTTGTGGTGTTAGAATACCAATCCAATTTGGGACACGTGGGTTAATCACACTCACAAATTCATCTTGTAGGTCAAACCCAAGTAAATAGGCAACTTGACGTAAATCTATAAAATGCCCACGATCGACTTCTATTTTAAAATCACCACTTTTCAAAATATAAAACCTTAGCCATTCGAGATTGTAAGAGTTAAACACATCGATTAAACTTTGTAAGACATAATATCCGGGTTCAAATATTATCTCACCAAAAGTATTGTTTCCTCTCCCTGAGACATCTTCATTTCCACTCCAACAAATTGTCTATCAATATGATAAAACATTGTATACGACATACTAACTCAATAGCCTAATCTTTTTACGGGGAGAACCGAAAGTATTATCGATAGGTGAAAAAGGTATGTTAAGACGACCGACCGCGTTAGGACGACCAAAAAATGGTCGTCTTAATAACTTTTGTCTCTAAAACCATATTTTTAGGTCGAAAACCATTTTTATTAGGTTTCTCACCATTCTTATTAGGTCGCGAACCATTTCGGTTTTTATGAGAACTTTAAGTCGAGAAAATTGGTGTCAACGGCAGAGTTTCTTGCCGACAAATTTGGCGTTTTAGTGGTCCCGCCGAGCACTCTGCCCAAAACGGTCGTCCTATACTGGAAAAAGTAGTTATGTATATAATTATAAATTAAATTGAATTTGTCACCTTTATCGATTGCAAATTTGAATATAGTAGTCGATTCTCAGACTAAAGAACGATTTACCGCTCATCTACTAAAAATCTTTAATAAATATAAATTACCAGATATAAAAACTTTCAATGACTTTTACCGATTCCACTAACGTTTTACCAAAATCAAATAAATTTTGCCGTTTACTGCGCTACTACCGCTCGCGGTGTGGGTAAGGATCTCTTAAAACATAAAGACCAAACAATAGCTACATGTAGCATATTCAATTTTCACGTGTATTTCACAACGCGACAAATATTGTACGAGTTAAAATGCCCAATTCCAAACGATAGTTTGTTTAACCCAATAAACAACATTATCGACCGAGGGGCTTACATAAACGTGTGTAGACATTTTGGATTAGACCCGAATAGCACGGCAAAGTAGATACAAAAAGTAGAAACACTCTCTAGCGGAATGGGCATACCGTATTACAAAGGCAATAAGTAGTCATAAAGCACAACGAGTTATTTTTCATTCACCAAACGCACCCAGATGCATCAGGTAAATTTTGCAGCGGTACAGACAGACACACGTTCAGTTTTGTAGAAAAACGATACTTTCGGGGTAGTTACGTCACTGAATACCCGATAGATTACGTCCGACAGACCAAAGCCGCGCTATACGCTTGGCAGTCGTTCATACCCGAGAGATGATCGACGAGTAAATTTACGGATCAGGGTATCGTTAGTATCAACGAGTCGGTTAGAACTTACGTTTACGCCATACTTGGATCTCAAGCTCAAGCAAAGATTAACATAACGGCAACGGGCACAGGATTATACGCTCAGCGTCAGTTTTTAGTTATAAGATTCAATCAACGCCCCATTAAACATCAAGACTCCATCGACCGTTATCAAGATTCTTTGTATTATGCCTGGTCTTCTTTAAATTTTGTTATCAGTCCGGACTTGTACTTGATTCCTTCCGATATGAGACCGAGGGTGGGAAATCATGAGGGGTTTAACAACGGGATATTAATAGCTACCAACGATATGAGTACGGGTTACGATGGGTATTTAAACACAGACTCGGTTACTGCTCTACCTAAACCTCCAATTCAAGTTCAACCTCAACCTTCAATTTAAGTTCAACCCCAACCTTTAATTCAAGTTCAAGCTCAATCTCAACCCTTGATTTAAGCTCAGCCACAACCTCATCCTTTAATTGAAAATCAAATACCACAGGCTGGGATGGTCGTGCATCATATTATTTCTTCCGGGGTTCAAAAACAACAAGAACCAAAAATTGCTTAGAAGATATGGACGAAATGTTAAACTCTGGTGATCACGAAGAAGAAAAGACTTTTACCATCGTCGGATTTTTAACGATTGTCTATTTTAAACGATATGACGTGAAAAAGGGGGTTTACGTTTAATACCTAATCAAAAATGATTAGGTAACGTAAACCCCCCTTTTCACGTCATATCATTCAATCGAGTATAATTTTTAAAATTAAATGTTCTTTTGTACGTAAACAAAAATCAACAGAGCAACACCGCTAATCTTAGCCCAAACGTGTTCCGCTAAAAGTCCCACGGTCTTGCTTAACAGATTAAATAACCAACTGGCTATGCTTCCAAGGATGCCTGGCAGCACTGCGAGAAGTTTAACGCCCAACTTTTTCAACAAATTTTCAACAAGTTTTCCAATTGTCTTTTCATCCATTCCGTAACGTTCTTAGGTTTAGTCGGTTGTGATGGATTGATAGGTTTGTTCGGACTGACCGATGAGCCAGCACCACCACCAGCGGCGGTGGATGTAGCTGCACCTCTTACTCCGGCTACTACACTAGCTATTAACGTACTTATCACCAAAGAATGCGGCTAGAATGCTTACGACAGTGATACCCTGTTCTCTAAATAGCGTTCTAATTTTATCGGCTAGAGTCTTATCGGCATATAACATTTTGTTGAGTGTTCTTTGGATCCTGATCATTTGACCTTTTTAATGGTGTAGAATTATACTCTATAATCTCTAACCGACTCGATCTCTATAGATACAAATTTTCTATAACTTATCTTAATCCAGCAAGATTTATCTTTTCTTCTTCTAATGTCTTTTCAAAATCTCCTATCGTCAGCGCCGAAACTACCACCGCGTGATAAACGGTGTTTACTATAGTTTTTGGATCCATTCTTAGTTTATAATATCAATTATAATATTTATAACGTTTAATTAATCATTGTTTTAATCGTCCATGTTTGGTAATTCCGAATAATTTGTTTCGATAGGTTGCTTTCTGACAGGCTTTGGTTTTTGCTTTTCGATCGCCGTATTAGACCAGGCTGAAAATGAGCCAGGTATCACCTGGAGAGTTAGTTAATCTCACGTGGTTTTTCTGGACCGGTTTTTCATGGGGAACAAGAATATTTTGGGTAAAAAGCCCAAATCCTGAACCCACACCCTAAAAAGGGGCGGGGCAAGGGAGTGGGCGGGTAGTCTATCTAGGGCATCCGAATGGTCTGGCAGGAGGATTAGGGTCCCATGCACACTCTCTCAAGATGCTAAAATGATTCTTAGCACTCTGGGGGCATCTAGTGCTTAAGGAATTTTGATATTGCCATTGGACAAAAACTCCCACGGGTCCTAATTAGCATATTTCAAAGATGGCCGCCATCAGAATGCCAAGTTTTAATGGTAGCCCCCTAATCAGCCGATCTTGAAGGTTCTGGTGTTGCTACTGTGGTTTTCTGTGGTTCTGAATCCAATTCTGAGGTTTTTAAAATGATAAGAGGTCAAGGTAACGTGATTAGGCTGAGGATCAGGGTCATTTCCAAGATGGCCGCCATTGAAATTAACAGGTGCCAGGTATAGGCAGTGTCAGATGTAGGTACCTAATCGACCGATTTTAAAGATACTTGTGTTAATACTATGGTTTTCTATGATGATGAATCCAAGTCTGAGGTTTTCAAAATGGTGAGAAGTCAAGATCACGTGATTAGGCTGGGAATCAGGGTCATTTCCAAGATGGCCGCCATTGAAATTAACAGGTATCAGGTGTAGGCAGTGTCGGGTGTAGGTACCTAATCGGTCGATTTTAAAGATTATGGTGTTGATATTATGGTTTTGCATGATGCTGAATCAAATTCTGAGGTTTTCAAAATGGTGAGAAGTCAGGGTCACGTGATTAGGCTAAAGATTAGGGTCATTTCGAAGATGGCCGCCATTGAAATTAACAGGTGCCAGGTGTAGGCAGTGTCAGGTGTTGGTACCTAATCGACCGATTTTAAAGATACTTGTGTTGATACTATAGGTTTCCATGATGATGAATCCAAGTCTGAGGTTTTCAAAATGGTGAGAAGTCAAGATCACGTGATTAGGCTGGGAATCAGGGTCATTTCCAAGATGGCCGCCATTGAAATTGGCAGGTGCCAGGTGTAGGCAGTGTCAGGTGTATACCTAATCGGCCGATTGTAAAGATCCTGGTGTTGATACTATGGTTTTGCATGATGCTGAATCTAATTCTGAGGTTTTCAAAATGGTGAGAAGTCAGGGTCACGTGATTAGGCTGAGGATCAGGGTCATTTCCAAGATGACCGCCATTGAAATGCCGTGTGTCAGGTATACATGTATATAGGCATGCACCTAATGAGCCAATTTAATGATCCTGGTGTTGATAATATGGTTTTCCATGGTGCTAAGTTCAATTTTGAGGTTTGCAAAATGATGAGAGGTCAGGATCACGAGATTAGGATGCGGATTAGGGTAATTTCCAAGATGGCCGCCATTGGAATGCTGTGTGTTAGGTGTACACGATTTTATTGATCCTGGTGTTGATAATATGGTTTTCCATTGTGCCGAGTCCAATTCTGTGGTTTTTATAATAATGAGATGTTAGGGTTACGTGATTAGGCTTAGGATCGAGGTCATTTTTAGTAATGGCGGCCATTTTGGAAATCTTATGTGATCGTTACATCTCATCATCTTAAAAACCTCCGAATTGAATTCAGCACCATGGAAAACCATAGTGTAAAGACCAGGATCTTTAATATCGGCCAATTAGGTACCTACACCTGACACTACCTACACTTGGCACCTGGGGCCTATTTCATAAAGCAATTAAGCAGAAATATTTGCTTAATCAAAAATTTGTTTGCTTTATAAAAATGAGTCAATAGTCGAAATTGCCTTTCAACTTGTGTTTTTCACAAGAATATCTGCTATTCTTGCTAAAAACACAAGTTGACGTACAATTTTGATTATTTACTCATTTTTATAAAGCAAACAAATTTTTGATTAAGCAAATTTTTCTGCTTAATTGCTTTATGAAATTGGCCCCTGTTAATTTCAATGGCGGCCATCTTCGAAATGACCCTGATCCGCATCCTAATCACGTGATCCTGACCTCTCATCATTTTGAAAACCTCAGCATTGGACTCAGCACCGTTGAAACTTATATTATTAACACCATGGAGGATCAATAAAATAGCTTGATTAGGTGCCTACATGTGCACATGACGCTTGGCATTTCAATGGCGGCCATTTTGGAAATGACCCTGATCCTCAGCCTAATCACGTGATCCTAACTTCTTACTATTTTGAAAACTTCTGAATTGGATTCAGCACCATGGAAAACCATAGTATCAACACCAGGATCAATATAATCGGCCGATTATGTGCCTACGTGTACACCTGGCACCTGTTAATTTCAATGGCGGCCTTCTTCGAAATGACCCTGATCTTCAGCCTAATCACGTGACCCTGACTTCTCACCATTTTGAAAACCTCAGAATTAGATTCAGCATCATGCAAAACCATAGTATCAACACCAGGATCTTTACAATCGGCCGATTAGGTATACACCTGACACTGCCTACACCTGGCACCTGCCAATTTCAATGGCGGCCATCTTGGAAATGACCCTGATTCCCAGCCTAATCACGTGATCTTGACTTCTCACCATTTTGAAAACCTCAGAATTAGATTCAGCATCATGCAAAACCATAGTATCAACACCAGGATCTTTACAATCGGCCGATTAGGTATACACCTGACACTGCCTACACCTGGCACCTGCCAATTTCAATGGCGGCCATCTTGGAAATGACCCTGATTCCCAGCCTAATCACGTGATCTTGACTTCTCACCATTTTGAAAACCTCAGACTTGGATTCATCATCATGGAAACCTATAGTATCAACACAAGTATCTTTAAAATCGGTCGATTAGGTACCAACACCTGACACTGCCTACACCTGGCACCTGTTAATTTCAATGGCGGCCATCTTCGAAATGACCCTAATCTTTAGCCTAATCACGTGACCCTGACTTCTCACCATTTTGAAAACCTCAGAATTTGATTCAGCATCATGCAAAACCATAATATCAACACCATAATCTTTAAAATCGACCGATTAGGTACCTACACCCGACACTGCCTACACCTGATACCTGTTAATTTCAATGGCGGCCATCTTGGAAATGACCCTGATTCCCAGCCTAATCACGTGATCTTGACTTCTCACCATTTTGAAAACCTCAGACTTGGATTCATCATCATAGAAAACCATAGTATTAACACAAGTATCTTTAAAATCGGTCGATTAGGTACCTACATCTGACACTGCCTATACCTGGCACCTGTTAATTTCAATGGCGGCCATCTTGGAAGTGACCCTGATCCTCAGCCTAATCACGTTACCTTGACCTCTTATCATTTTAAAAACCTCAGAATTGGATTCAGAACCACAGAAAACCACAGTAGCAACACCAGAACCTTCAAGATCGGCTGATTAGGGGGCTACCATTAAAACTTGGCATTCTGATGGCGGCCATCTTTGAAATATGCTAATTAGGACCCGTGGGAGTTTTTGTCCAATGGCAATATCAAAATTCCTTAAGCACTAGATGCCCCCAGAGTGCTAAGAATCATTTTAGCATCTTGAGAGAGTGTGCATGGGACCCTAATCCTCCTGCCAGACCATTCGGATGCCCTAGATAGACTACCCGCCCACTCCCTTGCCCCGCCCCTTTTTAGGGTGTGGGTTCAGGATTTGGGCTTTTTACCCAAAATATTCTTGTTCCCCATGAAAAACCGGTCCAGAAAAACCACGTGAGATTAACTAACTCTCCAGGTGATACCTGGCTCATTTTCAGCCTGGTCTATATCTTTATCGCCGAAATAACTCCAAACTGGCCTATTCACCGCCTTTTTAAATAAATAGAGCGACACTCCCACTCCGACTACACCTACCAAAGCGTAATACTTGTAATTATCGCTTTCTGGTGGGGTACTATCTACAACTTTCATTTCGTTTACCGTTTCTCGCAATTTTACGTTTTGCTCTTTGATGTTTTTTGTTGTGAACGGCTAGCTTCTTGCCTAGCTCCACTCTCTTCGGGTCTTTTTGTTTCACTAAAGTTACCTTTTTGGCGGTACGTTCGGGTTTGACTTCTTGAACGGGTTTGGTTCCATCTACCGAGTTATCCATTTTATTATAATACAATTATAATATTATTTTAAATAGATTTTCTGCGTCGTCGTCTACTTGCAATTCATCTACAGGCTCTATTGCAGTTTTTATCACTAGTTCTTCTTCAACAACTTCAACGTGACTGGCTGTAAGTAAAATAACCGTCAATAGACCTACCAAATAACCACAACTCGAGTATACTTTACTCAACATTCTACTTATGCCCGAGTTTACCGCGGGGTTAGTCTCTAATTCTACGTGTAACTTTGCGTTGTCGTCGATGTTCAATCTGAATTTACCTATTCCTATTTTTGGTAAAATAATTTGACGGCTTTAGTAAACGCCGATATCAACAGTAATCCCAGTCCTTTAACCATCTCGGCGCCGATCTTAGTCTCATAAAGTTGATTCAGTTTGACTACCGAATCTTCATTCATTATTTCTAAATCTTTTTGGGTGTATTCTCTACGTATTAAGTAAGATTTTGATTTGCCCGACGCTACTACTTCTATCATTTTAGTTTTCAAATCTTTAGTCTGGCCAGAATCGTTCAAAATATTTTCCATATCCACCTTATTTAATTATACATTTTATTTTATTATATAACTTTTCCGCGTAGTAAAAATATCGCTTAAACCACCAAATCTCTAACGCTATTGTATATAGCACAGTTATCCTTAAACTATCTTTAATGTTATAAATTAATTACGTCGCAATTGTCAATCATTTACAATAAACAGGGTGTGAAATCCTCGCAAGAGATTTCTATAAATACTCAAAGCCCTGTTTAAATCTATTTTTAATTATCCAAATCGCACAACCAGACGCTTTCGTCGGTCGTTATCCACGAGTAGTCGTAGTACGTTTTATTTTTATAGATTGTCGTACACAGTATTACGATGTATTAAAAAAAATGTCCTGTATACGCCCGAAAATAAATCTAAAACTAGAGCTTCGCGTTTGTGTTTTTTACAAACGCAAGGTGATCGGGCGGCATGAAAAGTGAAGTCACGATGTCGTCATTGCGTTTCATGTTGTTCAATAATTCAGTTGTTTGATATTGATAAGGAACCATTAAGTGTTTCAAATTTGTTGAGATATATATGATGTTTTTTTAACGATTGAAGAGTAAACTTTTGTGTATTTCAAAATTGCGTTTATTTGCATTTGTAAAACTTGAAGTACCTGTTAAAAATAACTTCATATTAGGTGGAAATTAAGGTTGGACAACTTCTTCATATTTATTTACACGTCAGGTAGTGTGAAAAAATAGAAAGTGTTTGCTCATGGATACAAGTGGCACAGGATTTGTTTAAATCCTAAGAACCAAGGAAAATTGAAAAAATAGAGAAAAAAAATTAACCTGTAAATAATTTGTAAATTATTGAAACAATAAAATGAGAGTTGACATATGCATGCAGCTAACTGTTGTTTATTATATTGGTTCAGCAATATACATGTTTATGCTGTGCGTTCATCTTGTTCCCCATAGTAGGCCTTCGTGTCGGGTACGAGCAGTACGTGCGTCTGCCGTTGAGAATCAATAGGGACCATTAGAAATGGTATGCGTACGGGAAACGTGTGCGGCTCGCAAAAACTGGGTTGTTATATCACAATTTTGCGTGGCTGTTCAAGAAATGTGCGAATCTGTACATGGTTATATTGATGTGAAAGTCACATTACCTATGTTGCGCGCTCTCTTGATCGCACAATGCCTGTGCCATTGTGATGCACACAATGAACAATTTGAAAACGGGAGCAAACTATTTTTTCTGCAAGCCTCGCTTTGGTTACGTTAGTTTTAAAAGAGCGAAAAGGAAGATGGCCGCGCGCCGTGATAAAGGTCTATTGACCCCTTTCGAACACGTGTGAATATGCCATTTTGGGAGTCAAATAATGCTGAGTCATTGTGGAAGCGATGTGCGTGCGCGTTGTGTGTTTCTCTGGTGGGCGCAACGCGGTTTAGTTCACCAATGAGAGCCTCAGCATAGCGCGTTACGCGCGCTATGGACACACACAACGCGCACGCACATTGCTTCCACAACGACGCGGCATTGTTTTACTCCCAAAATGACGTCATTGGCACGAGCTCAATAGGTTTATAGGTCTGTGCCAAGGACGTATATATCTGTGCTGACCGTAGACTTGTCATAGCGCCCTCACGAGGAAAAATGATTTTGATTGCGCATGCGTGCGAATAGAACTGACAAATGTATGACTGGTTGCAAGGCCACATACATCCTGAGATTTCAGGGAATTTCTACTCTGCAAAGCGACGTGACAATACCCTGAGGAAATACACGCAAATCTGTGGAGCGAGCCGGCTGTTGTCTTGAGCCAACTCACGCCCGAGTAATTTTGATGTAATTTAATCAATTCGGTCATGTTATGCCGAAAAGAAACAATTTCTATACTTTCCAGAAATTCTATTGGGTTCTGTTCCTTATGACTGTCCCATTCCTACCAAACTTTCAAACGACGAACCTTATTTACTCCGCAGTTTTCCAAATTAATAACAGGGATGCATGCTGATGAATGTAATGGAACGGATTCCCCAGTATGCTTTAAATAGCAGCCAATCGCCGACGCGGACAACGGCCAGCATTACCGAGTACATGTATCACATGCGTGCACGGTGTTTACAACTGCGCGCGTGACATTTGAATGCCTGCAATCGTGCTGCACAATGCACTGCAAGCGTCCTGATTGGTCCAGCCGAGGCGACAGGATTTCTGTCGCTAGTCCCACCGCCAAATGGGGCCTTTTTCAACAGGGCCATGTACGCTAGGAGTGAGGGAGTGCGTTAAAGGGGCACTGTTGCAAGAGGATGGGCCACATATTGTGTAAACATTTGTTTTACTCTTTTGTGCGGTCGTACTATATGTGGCCATGGAATAATGAGGTCGGGATTTCGGAACCAGTCTAACGTGATGCGTGCAGATTTTGGGTAAGTGGGTTTTGTGTGAATTGTTGGAAATATTGGAAAATTTTGAGGTAATAATTGGGAAATGTTGAAAAGAAGTTATTCAGATTGGATAATGAAGGTGTAAAAGATGGGATTATTTTTTGTCATTTCAAGGAGATGTGGAAAATGATCATAAATTCCAATTTTTGTTTGTCGAGTGCATGGGCTGCGGGTCGCCGCTCATAAAAAAAGTACACGTAGGCCTAGTATATAGGTAGTAGTATTAAGGCCTAGTCTAATTTCATTGGACTGAGTTAGTAAGTAGGCCTACTACATGTAGTTACATACTGTGGTGAAGACTATGACTGCAGGCTTCTCCACAGCGGCGTTGTGATGAGCCTTTCGCAAACAACTTAGACAACAGGTGCATTAAAACCACGCTATTGTAACCTTACTTATACACATTACATGTATGTATCCTTGTACTTTGTAGGGTTGCGTTCTTTTTGAAAAAATTCAGTGAGAATTTTACAAAAATTTCACCAAATTTGAGTTTGACACTCTATGCATCGAGTAGGCAATTGGTATTTTGTGAAAATTGTGGAACTTTGCAAAACCTTGCCAAAATACTAGCAAATAAAAAGATTGTTACCAACAAAATACATGGTATTTAACAAGAATTCTTGTCAAAATGAAGCATACAAACTCAAGAATAGAGTGCTTTATATTTTGGCATATGTAGGCCTACATTGTGTATATCTCCCGGGTAAAAAAATATAATTTTTCATCTGGAATGTGGGAGACAAAGTTCCGCTGTCTTGAATAGCCCCCTGCAAATGTGGAATTCACACACGTTTTTATGAGGCACCGCAGAGGCAATGGGACATGTTGCTTTATGTTATTCTGAGAGTTTCGGAAGTTCCGTAGTTCCGCAAATTACCCACACCCCATTGAGTACTGTATATATTCACGGTACTGTGCATTATGCCGTTGAAGTTAAACGTGCATGCGCAGTACCGTTGGTACATACAGTATTCAATGGAAATGGTAAAATGTTGGTAAAATTCCACTGGATTTTCTTGAAAAGTAGACATCGCACAATACCCTACCTAATGTGCATCTGTTTTCAGCGAAGTAAGGTAACAATAGAGGCAGTTGCAGCTTCTGTATAGTTTTAATGCACCAAGTTGTTTGTGAAAGGCCCATCGTGATGCCACTGTGGCCAAGCCTGGAGTGCAGCATACTGGTAGTCTTGGCCACAGAATGGGACTACTCTTGATAAGGTGCCCCTCCCGCTAAAAAAAAAAGAACTATATTAATAGCATAGGTTGAAGTCTCCCAAAATGACGTGGCAGTTTTATTTATTTTTTGTTTGCTTTTTTGTTTATTGTTGGATTCCAAGCAATAAAGTCATGTTTTTTTATCAAAACAATAAACAGACGGTGTGTGCAGAGTTGAAAATGACGCACACTCTAATGCTAAATGTAGTTTTCTTTGTTTTGCCTAAGGTAAATAACTAAACATCACGAGAGGGCGCTGTGTAAAGTATGAAATTGGGCAAAGTGAAAAATTGTGCATGAGTTTGTGTATAAATAACCCCTTACAGGAATTTGAACAGAAAGGAAGTCACTTTAAACAAATATATACATGTGATCAAAGGGGATATACAAATGAAATCTGTGCCTTGTTATTCTGTTGGTTGCACATTCTGGCACTTTTTAGTCTGTGAACACCCTTTTCATGTAGTGACTGTTTCTCAATTTGCCTCAAAATTGGAATAACACAAAATAAGATAGTTGTGTACTCTAGTGGTTTTAGATGTCCATGATTGGAAAATTATTAAGAGGAAAACTTACAACACTGGTTTTGAGGCAAAGATTTTCTCTCACGTGAATTTCTAATGAAGCTTTTTCTCTGCAGATTTTTCTCTCTTCATATGTAGAGTGGTGAGGGTGCTATAGCCACAGTCGGTACGTGCAACTTTGATCAAGTGACCATACTGTAGTTGACAAGAGTCCTTTGAATAATGGATAAATCCTGTTACAGTCGCTTGATCAAAGTTGTGCTATAGCTTGCTGGTTGTAACATACAGAGCCCCCACCGTCTGCATACTGACATAAAAAAAATATGCGGACTGGATTTGACGTGAGAGAAAATCTTTGTGGGTTCATTACCATGCACGGACACCCAGGATTTTCATTTTAATGACATATAAACCATGTAAAAATGATAGTTTGATGATGATGAAGGAAAATTAGGAGGGAAAGGTGTCATGAATTTATTGAGGAAAACTTTCAATTTGTGAAAGTTGTCCCGTGTGCATATGTGTCTGAGGGTGTCTGTGTATGGTAATCTTTCCATGTTTGCTTAAAAACGGTGTTGTCAGTATTCCTTTTTATTCTTTTCCAATCATGGACATCTAAAACCACTAGAGGACACAACCAGCTGGGAATTTTTTTGTGTAATTCCAATTTTGAGGCAAAATGACAACCAGCCACAGTAGTGAGCCACTACATAAAAAGGGTGTGTTCTGTCTAGGCACTTTATGACCGAATGCCGTACATGGCTTTGTATACGGGTCTAGCATTGTGACTGGAGTGAAAACAAATTCGTTCATACTTAGATATGTGTACGTGTTGTGTCGACAACAATTTTGCTCCTTCGCTTGTTACCATGGCCATATTGTTGTTTTCAATTCGGATATAGCGGTTGTGATGTGGAAACAACCGACAGAATAGATGGTATTTAGTTTCATTCAGATTGAACACAGATTTCGGTAAATTTGTATATTGGAATTGATAGCTTATATAATTTTAAGATATACTTCTCACTTGTACTTCTGTCGGACATATTGCATTTCAGAAATAAATAAATGATCATATTACTGCATAAAGTAATGCACAAAATTAAGGCGTGAGCAGTCCGTGCGTAAGGACTGTACAACAACAGGGGGCGCTGCATGCGCGTGTGAATGGTTATCTTGTGTACAACTGTATGCAATTTTTTAAAAGAGAACATGTGATTTTTGTACAGAAAAGCAAAATTTGCAATAAAAGTGCGAGTGGGAAGTATATGTTAGA
This sequence comes from Henricia sp. BOLD:AAB3569, assembly GCA_037783545.1. Taxonomy (NCBI): domain Eukaryota; kingdom Metazoa; phylum Echinodermata; class Asteroidea; order Spinulosida; family Echinasteridae; genus Henricia; species Henricia sp. BOLD:AAB3569. The sequence goes on from JBBELK010001798.1 coordinate 25,639, forward strand.
ATTGAATGTTAATAATTTTAATATAAAAATTTACCAAAATCTGTATTCAAACTGAACGGAAAAAATACTGAATAAACATATATAAACCATGTTTGATGCTAAAAACACAAAATTAGGCTGGCAAAATGTCAAGACTAACAGTGGGGGAAAATTTAGAATTGCGTTGCATAGATTTTATGCATGGACTGCCTAGCAGTGGCCAGATATGGTATTCTAGGTCTACACATTTTTAAAAATATGTGTCTTGATGGGGGTATGAGCAGATTGTGACGTCTCATGATGCTTTGTGGTGTATTTGTGTCTCTTTGAAAACTTTGTAGTCCGATCAGCTCACCAAGTTGTTTTGAAAAGAAATCAATACAGTACAAAGCATCATAAGAAGTTGACATTTTAGGTCAAAGTGTGGGGAAAATGTTAAGTTTCTTGCACATAAATTGAGTTGGAATTTCTATTCTGGTTATTATTCAGAATGAATTGTTGCAGTCCTTGAGGTTGTATATGACAAAAAATGTGGTGCAAAACATCTCCATATTATGCAATTTAGAATTTTGAATAAAGTTGACAGAAAAGTTTATTTTATGTTGATGTGAAATGTTAGTGAGCACACTTTGGGTTAATAAATATAATACAAAATTTACAAATACAATACTATAATGTATAGCACAATAATTGACCTTGGAAAAATAAGAGAAGACCAATAAAGAGATTTTGTTGTATGTGGTATTTGATTAGTCTTAGTATGTATATTTAAACCAATTACTACATGTACTTATGTGCATTTTGTAAGTTGTCTACATTTAGTACTCTGTGTTGAGTGTGTAACTTTGTAATGCCCCCACTGCCGCTGAATGGTGTCAACTTAGGGCAAGTAAAAAAGAAAAACATATTTCAGTGAGTATTTCTTTTTAGTGGTGGAGCAATGTTTAAAAAATAACCAACATGACAAATGTGTCTGTGAAGCTGCTCTTTTAGTTCTGTCATGTAAACAGAAAAGGTGTACACATCTTTTTTCCTGCAAAAGTGGGATAAGAAACAACAATTTTAGAAACAGTTAGCCATTTTGAGGTGTGGCATGTACAATAGGAGGGTGTACAATGTACTTTCATAAATTGAAAAAAAAAGAATAAATTCATTTTTAACACTTAACAGGTTAATCAATTTTTTGAAAAAAACTTGGAAAAACTAAATTTGCCCTGTCTTGTTTTCAGGCATACAGTGTATACTTCTAAAATGCTAATAATAGTTTGGGCCAGCTTTAACTGTATCCGGTCCACACATGAAACTCTTGTCATTAACGGTCATGACTCAGTTGTGACTAATCTCAACTGTGAACGCATTTCAAAGTGGCTAAATCATGATGAGTAAAGTTAATTTTAGAAGTTGGCCAAGTCACAAAATGAAAATGTATCTTGCTCATGAATATGAATAGTTGTCTTTGCCCCCACATATACATTAATGTGTGAATGGAAATTTCATATTGAGTTGGTCATGTCACTTGGTCATTGCCAATCATGCCTATCATGTGTGAACGTGCCTATTGTTTGAAAAGTGTCAATAATTTGCAAAAGTTAATTTAAAATTTTTAATAATAAAATTAAGCTGTTATCAGTCATATTAGCATTATGATAGACATACAGCGCATTTCAGTATCAGTAAACAAAAACAAGATCTGACTTGCATTACACTTTATGGCATGTGTTTCTCTGTAGTTGGCCTTTCAAATAAAATGTGATGACTGTGCTGTAACAATATTTGATTATACATGTACATGTGGATACACTGCATGTCATCTAAAACAGGACAGATTTGAGCACAGGACTTTAAGTATAATACGATGTCACAGTTCAAAGTTAGGGGTACAACTGTATTTGGCTTTTGTGATGTGTATTGTATGGGCTAATTAGTGACAATTACTATAGGCAAATTTTTTTCTACTAGATGTATACACATTGTACCTGCACAATCAACACTAAGTAATGAAGTAGACAGTTCACAGAATACGGGTTCCATAGTTTTTTGGCAATTGTGCTTATTGAAAAACAAGTGGTATGGACATTAATGAAATAATTCATTAGGCTTGGAAATGTTTCATCTAAAATTCAGTATTTGTAATTAAAAGAAACGAGGAATACTGTTGTAAAATATCAAATATAAGGACAATTATAGGTGCCAAGGTTTTGTTTCTGTAAATGTTGTATAACAATAAAAGGTTGCTGTTATAACAAGCAAAATTTGAAAGTCTCAAAGGCATTATAGATTTAACAATAACAAAGTACAATTGAATCTTGTTCATAGGATGCCATGGGAATTTTGCAGGTTATTTTTTTAAAGAGGAATCTTGTATTTTTCGTAATGAAACAAAGAATTGTGACCTAAAATTGTCCTTAGTATAACCATAAGGTTGTATTAGGTGTTCTTGTATTGTTTAATGTTTTTTTTTTTCATTGCAGATTGCCGTTGTCATCACAGTCTTCAAGAGAGCGACGTTTACAAAAATAAGAACAAATCCTGTGAGTACAGGTACCTGATAAGAGTCAGGTTCGAGAGCACTAAAGAAATCCTGGGTGAAATCAGGTGGCTGTGAGAAGCCAGGTTGCATAACATTTGAACAAATCCTGTGTTAGAGCCAGGTCCCTGGGAGGAGCCAGGTTATATTTGAACAAATCCTGGGTGGAACCAGGTCCCTGGAAGGAGCCAGGTTACATTTGAACAAATCCTGGGTGGAGCCAGGTCCCTGGAAGGAGCCAGGTTATATTTGAACAAATCCTGGGTAGAGCCAGGTCCCTGGAAGGAGCCAGGTTATATTTGAACAAATCCTGGGTGGAGCCAGGTCCCTGGAAGGAGCCAGGTTACATTTGAACAAATCCTGGGTAGAGCCAGGTCCCTGGAAGGAGCCAGGCTATATTTGAACAAATCCTGGGTGGAACCAGGTCCCTGGAAGAAGCCAGGTTACATTTGAACAAATCCTGGGTAGAACCAGGTCCCTGCAAGGAGTCGGGTTACATTTGAATAAATCCTGGGTGGAGCCAGGTCCCTGGAAGGAGCCAGGTTACAGAACATTTAAACAAATTCTTGGAACAGCCAGGTAGCTGGAAAGAACAAAAGTTTTATTGGAAGAATCTGATTCTGATAACAGCTGAAAATAATTATTGATAAATTTATCAAGAGAGAGCTGACGTGATTAGCAGATACAACTTAGGAAATTTAGAAACACAATTTTCAATGATGGAATACTTTGACACAGTTGAGTGTAGACAGTCGAAGGTAAAACCCTATGTTGATGAAAATGAAATTATGATGCTTTTTTATAAACAGGTATCAGTGCCAAAGAAGATCCAGATGAGGAGAGAAACTAAAGAATGTAGAAATAAGTTACTGGAGGAGAAACAAAAGAAAGTAAGTGCTCTCAAACGTACAAGAAAGAATGGATTATCAAGAGTTGGTAAGGTCAATGGTAATTCTTGGCTAAAAGAGCATGGTTGGAGAAAATATTGTGGAAAAGGCAAGGTTTTGGATTATGTGGAAGAGGAAATTCAGAGAAATGGTAGGAAAAGGCCATCAAGAAGGTACAAAAGGAAACTGAGAAGACAGGAATTTAAGAAATCACATAACATCAGAAAAGGTGGAAAGATGATTGAGAAGCGAATGAGCAAGGTGGAAAGACTACAAAATGACAAGTCACAGAAAAGGGTGTTTTCGCATACAAAGCGAAGTTTGCATAAAGTCACAAAGTGTCTGAAGAATATTCAGAAATCCAATAGCAAAAGAAAGAGATGTAAGATAAATGTTGAGAAGAAACATTGCCATGAAAAGAAAAGAGTGAAAAATAACTGTAAACCAAGCACAACACAAAAGTATGAAAGACAAAGTTCAGACATCAATGATGAAACCGCTGTTACTGTTACTGAGGAATGTTGGCTTTGTGACAAAGAGATTGGTTGCTATGAGGCAAAGGTACAGTGCAGTTGTAGTTTGTGGTATCATGTTAGCTGCATGGGATTTAATACATCACACCGTGCACTGGCAAACAAATCAGTTGTGTGGATATGTTGCAAATGTCGAGAGAATAATTACAGTCAATCATTACATCATTACCTGGACATTCCTGTCACTGTGACTTTGTATGAACAGACATTGGCAAATAGTTTGCAAGAAACTACGATGGATCAAGAGAAGTCTGGTACAGAAGAAAATAAAAGTTGTACAAAAGAGATTAGAACAAATCAGTTGCAATGTGCCAGAAAAATTATCAAGGCAAAGGCATATAGAAGAAACGAAGTAAAAGAAAATTCAAAAAAGCAAATGCAGTATCAATCACAGGACTTAACCAAGACTGACAAGAATGAGAATTGTATTGAACATGGCATAATGACTAAAACAAATATTTCATGTGGATCAAAACAATCTACATGTACATGTAGTAATGTCACAAATAAACACATGACGCTTACATGTGGTGTTCAGTCGAGGCAAACTGGTGGTTATTCTCTACGGAGCAAGAAAGAAGCTAAAGCAACACATGGTGCAAAAGAAAATGCAGAGGTTGAAACACAAAATAATGACAGCTTGAAGCCAGATCAAAATGTACAATATACTTTTCAAAATAGAAGTCGAGTTTCACATGCCAATGCAGAGGTCAAAGAGAAAATCACATCGAAGAGGAAGCTACGAAATGTTACAAGTTCTTCTTCTGATGGAACATGTTCAGCTAAGAGAAAATTAACGTCAGTTGAAGTAAATGACAAGGAAACAACAATGCAAGCTGGAATAAAATGCTCACATAATTCAAAGTGTTCAGCATTGCAAACATTTAATGTGCAGGGAAGTTACCATCAGGGTCATGCAAAGTTTGGTTTAAATTCTGGAAAACAGTGTGTTGCAAACAGTTTGTGCTCAATGATGTACAGTCAGGTAAAGGAATTGAAAGATTGGACATGTCATGATATGGATTTAGTACTGAATACTGGTGATGAGTTGTATGGCCATTTGTCACAAAGCTCTACTATGCATAATGACTTTTTGTTAATCAATGAATTGCCCAATGAACTGTGTGTGTTCAATCATCATTTTAGCATGATTTATCATGAGTCTGTCTGTGGTACTTTTGGAATGAACTTAAGTTTATTGGAATTTAATATGATAACATTGAATGATGCACTTGAGCAAACACTACAACAATACAATGCTTGCTTCATATGTTTCAAAGGAAATACATTTGCTGCTATTGCTGAAAGTGGTATATATTATATATTTGATTCCCATTCCAGAGATCATAACGGTTGCCAAGTAAGTGAAGGCAGGAGCTTGATAAAAAGTGCAGCAACCTTGCAAGATGTACACAGGTATTGTACTGATTTGGGTAGATCAATGAATGTAACTGACAATGATCAGTTTGAAATTACAGGTGTTATGATGGATAAAATAAATGAGAAAAGTGGAGGCAAAGTGAATGTACATGACAAGAAAAATCAAAGAAGCAAACAAGATGGAGAATTGAAAAATCAAAGAGTTGAAGATTTTGCAGGTATCAGTAATAATTTGTCAATGAATACTGGGGATGTTGAATGTGTAAATGAAGGTAGTGATGTTGAAATGACGGAAGTACCTCAAATGACTAGTTTTAAATTTGTTCCCCTAAGACATGAACATAAGTTTGCATTAAGTAGAAAAGTTGGAATTGCTCACATTACTTCAAATGACGATGAAATACCTCAGCAGTGTAACCATATGGGTCAGCCAGCTTGTACAAAGAACATCAGAGGTGATGGAAATTGTTTTTTCAGAGCTGTTTCCTATGCTATATCTGGATCTGAACGCAATCATATGAGACTACGATTGGCTGCTGTGAATCACTTATTGAAGTATGAGGACCAATACAAGTCTTTTTTGCCTGAAGAATTCACTAATGTTGAAGAGTATGTTTTAAAGAGGAAAGTTATGTGTTCTGGTGTGTGGGCAACAGAGATTGAAATTATGTCATTGGCACATTTTTTTGAAACAGACATATATACATACAGCAATAGATGGTTGATATTTTCAGGAAAAGTGAGTGAAGTGGGTACTGTGACATCTGATGCAGGAATTTACCTCGTCCATACAGAGCAGATACATTATGATGTGGTGTTATCAGTTAATGTGTTAATTATTAATAACTGCAATGCTTTGATTGAACCAATCCTGGACAATGGTGGGTGTTCCAAAGAAAATAATACCCATAAAACAGGGCAAGAGAGTTACAATGTGAAGTCGGATGTAAAAAGTGTAAGTAAAGACATTGCAGCTGGAAAAGGAGTAATTAAAAAGAGAAGGTGTCGTACAAATTTGCGTTCAAAGAGAAAAATTGACCGACAAAGAAAAAAAAAGAAAAATGACGATGAAGCAAATATGTCAAATTTGTTGGGATGTGTCGATGAAGACAATGTAAAGAGCACTGCAAAGAAATTATATGATAAACTCAATTATCATGGAAATCCTGTTTTTAAAAAACAGAAAAGTGACAGTGTAATGTCAAAATATCATACAGATGTTGATTACAAAAAAATGGTAACTGGGTCACAAAAACAAAAATATCATACGGATGCAGGTTATAAAAGTAAAAAAATTATCACACAGAAAGATAAATATCATGGAGATGCAAATTATAAGAGCAAAAAGATTCAGAGTGTAAAAGATAAATATCACCAAGATGCCAATTACAAGACGGAACACATGCAGAAACAGAAGGATAAATATCATGGAGATGCAAATTATAAGAGCAAAAAGATTCAGAGTTTAAAAGATAAATATCACCAAGATGCAAATTACAAGATGGGACACATGCAGAAACAGAAAGATAAATATCACGGAGATGCAAATTATAAGAGGAAAAAAATCCAAACTGTAAAAGCTAAATATCACGGAGACGCAAAATACAAACGAAAGATTATTGGTGCACAGAAAGGAAAGTATCATGGAGATGTGAATTACAAAAGACAGGTAATTAAAAGACAAAAAGGAAAGTATCACGGAGATGTGAATTACAAAAGACAGGTAATTGAAACCCAAAAAGGAAAGTATCATGGAGATGTAAATTACAAAAGAAAGGTAATTCAAGCACAGAAAGGAAAGTATCATGGGAATAAAAGTTATAGACAAAAACAACGACAAGCAAGAAACACCAAATATCATAGGAATGCATATTACAGAAAGAAGTCAATCCAGGCAATAAAATTGATAAATAAAAATAAATACAATACAGATGACAACTACAGAAAGGATAAAGTTAAAATGTCGAAAGAAAGACAATTGAAAGTAAAGACTATGAAAACACACATACAAACTGTAATCGACAATTTTAAGAAGAAAACAGAAAGTGGTCCAGACTGTATTTGTGCTGTGTGTCAGAAATTGCTCTTTCAAAGTCAGGTAAAAAAATGTATTAAAGACAAATACAAATACTTTCAATATATTTGTGATCAGTATTTACATGAATGTAACGAAGATTGTAATATGCCATGTGATTTGGCTAGATCAAACAGAGGAACATTGTGGATTTGCTATACATGTCATAGAAAATTAATTGCTAACAGAGTACCAGCAGAAGCATGTATGAATAATCTCTGTTTGACAGACATTCCAGAAGAGTTGCAGAGACTGAATAGTTTAGAACAACATTTAATTGCAAGAAATATCGCATTCATGAAAATTGTAAATCGTCCAAAGGGTGGTCAGAAAGGAATTTATGGACCTTGTGTTTGTGTACCATCAAATACCACGGAGACAGTACAAAAACTACCTAGATGTGCAAATGACAATGACATGATACGCATCAAACTGAAACGAAAACTGTCGTACAAGGGTTACCATGAGTATCAATATGTTAATAGATGGCATGTAGAACAAGCTTTGTTATATTTAAAAACTAATAATAAATGGTATCATGATATTGAAATAGAAGACGATTGGGCAAATCATGTTCCAGAATGCTTGAACGACCAAGACGAAGAGGTTGAAAATAATATTGAAATAAAAAATGAAGAAGATATAAGCATTAAAAATGAAGATAAAAGTGATGTTGAAGATGATGACGAGGATCGATTATGTGGGGTACAGCTTGACACTTGTCTGCAGCCAGCTAATGTAGGGCAAGAAGTTCTTGATCAGTATTTTGATGAAATTTTCTGTGTTGCTCCGTGTGAAGGTAATAATCCTGTAAGATTATTAATGGAAGAAGGGAATGAGGCAAAGTGTTTTCCAACATTATTTCCAACTGGAACACCAATTTTTAAGGATGAACGGAATGTCAGAATAACACTCGGTAGATATTTACATAATCGTTTGATGAATGCTGATCACAGATTTGCTCGAAATACAGACTACATTTTTTATGCTCAGTATTTGTCAGAAATACATCAAGTCATGTGTAGTGTTTCTATTGCTTTGCGTAAAGGATCTGCTAAAACTCGGGAAGGGAAGAGTCTAACATCAGCAATGCTTAACAATAAAGAAAAACTCAGAGATATGCTGAAATCTGACAAAGGATATAAGTTTTTGAAGCCTATAAGAGGAACACCGCCATACTGGCAATGTGCTCATAGAGATGTGTTAGCAATGATTACACAACTTGGACTTCCCACATGGTTTTGTTCATTCTCCTCTGCTGATATGAGATGGTCTGAAGTAATTGGTACAATAATGAAACAACAGGGAGACACTAGAAATGTTGATGAATTGGATTGGAATGACAAATGTTTGTTACTGAGGAGCAATCCTGTCACAGCAGCTCGAATGTTTGATAAGAGATTTCATGTGTTTTTGAAGGAAGTGATAATGTCAGAAGCTCGACCAATTGGCAAAGTGAAAGATTATTTTTATCGAGTTGAATTCCAACAAAGAGGGTCACCGCACACGCATTGTTTATTTTGGATTGAAGATGCTCCTAAACTGGACACTGATTCTGATGAAGACGTCATTGCCTTTATAGACAGATATATCTCCTGTAATTTGCCTTCTAAAGATGAGGATGAAGAATTACATGAAATTATCAGTAATGTACAGCTACATAGTAAAAAGCATTCAAAAAGCTGTAAAAAGAAGGGTACTGAATGTAGGTTTAACTTTCCGAGACCCCCATCTGAAAGAACCTTTATAATCAGACGTGGTGAAGCAACTGCTGAGACAAATGATTGCAGTGCTGATGATGGTGAAATTGATAGCATGAGTCAGATATCAGATTTGGATGAAGTTAATAATGATGTTATTAATAAAGCTGAAGCAGAAGAATTATTAAAGAGTATTTGGAATAAAGTACAAAATCAAGAGAAACAGTATACATCTACCGAAGAACTGTTCACTGCTGCCGGGATCACTCAAAAAGAATTCGAAAAGGCTAATGAGCTATTGACTAAAAAACTTAGCATTGTGTTAAAGCGTAATCCCCAAGATGTCTGGGTAAATCAATACAATTCTCACTTGATACGAGCATGGAATGCAAATTTAGATATTCAGTACATCACAGACATTTTTGGCTGCGTGGCATATGTTGCATCGTACATGTCCAAAGCAGAACGTGAGATGGGAATGCTGTTGAGTCATGTTTCTAGTGAAGCACAGAAAGGAAATCTTGATGCAAAGCAAAGCATGAAGGAAGTTGGCTATGCATACTTGCAGAATCGGGAAGTGTCTGCTCAAGAGGCGGTGTATCGTGTGTGTAACTTAAGGTTAAAGGAATGTTCAAGAAAAGTAGAATTTATACCCCTTGGAGAAAATCCAATAAGAATGAGCTTACCTCTAAAGTTAATTCAAAATAAGTCAGAAGCTGATGATGAAGATATCTGGCTCCACAGTAAGATTGATAGATATAAAGCAAGGCCACAGTCGCATGATTTTGATGAAATGTGTCTGGCTTCATTTTGTTCAAATTACAGAATTTTATCCAATACAGAAGCACTAAAAGCTCGAAAAGCAAAAGTTAATTCTAATATTCATGAATTACAGAATGGTTTAGGATATATACGGAAGCGTACTCGTACTCAATGTGCAGTGATTAAATATCCCAGATTTTCCATTTCAAAGACTTCAGAGAAATACTACCAAAGTATCTTGCAGCTTTTCTTGCCTTATCGTATTGATGCACAATTAAAACCTTTGCACTTTGAAACGTTTGAGGAATTCTATAACATTGCAAGTGTTAAACTTCATGAAAGTGATAATCATACACAACGTGTAAGCTTAATTGTGGATACTAATCGTGAAAAATTTGAAGCTAGCATAGAATCTATGGAAGATGTTGAACAGTACTTGCACAAGTTTGGAGCACAGGAGGATGCATGGGCTTTAATTTCACCAGAGGTTGAATCAGAAAGAATTGAATGTGAAAATGAAAGAGGTCCAGTAAATGAAGGCAGTGAGGATGAGTATGATATTCCTGACCTAAAACGTAATGATAAAGAGGCAGAGCAAGGTATTGAATACCGTTCACGCAGAATAGCTGTGAATGAAGCTACGTGTTTAATGCGAATGTTAAATGCCAAACAAAAAGAAGTTTTCTACAAGATCAGAAGGTGGTGTTTAGATAAAGTAAACGGGAAAAAGCCAGAACCTTTCCACGTATTTGTAACAGGAGGAGCAGGTACAGGCAAGAGTCATTTGATTAAGTGTATTTACAGTGAAGCTGTGCGTATACTTGGACGATCAACGCATAATCCAGATGATGTCACAGTGTTACTAACTGCTCCCACTGGTGTTGCTGCACACAATATTAATGGTTTAACCCTGCATAGTGCTTTGTCAATTGGAATCAACATATCACTGCCTTATCAACCACTTGGTGATGAGAAAATTAGCACCTTGCGTAATGAATTAGGTCAGTTACAAATTATAATCATAGATGAAGTTTCAATGGTTGATCAAAAGATGCTGTGTTACATACATGGGCGACTTCGACAAATCAAACAAACAAGATTTCAAGATCCTTTTGGTAAAGTGAGTGTGATTGCAGTTGGTGATTTTTATCAATTGCCTCCTGTAAAAGGAAAATCATTACATCATAACACTGTTGAATCAGGATTGTGGCATGATAATTTCCAAAAAGTAGAACTGACGGAAATCATGAGACAAAAAGATCAGAAATTTACAGAAGTTCTAAATGAATTGAGAGTGAAAGTGAAGAAAGATAATTTAAATGATGAGACTATTGCAATTTTGCAAAGTCGTGAAACTGATGAAGACTGTTTTGATGCTATTCATATTTATCCAACAAATAAACAGGTTGACAACTACAATGTCCAAGTTTTGCATAAGATATGTGAAAATTGCATTTGTATAGAAGCAAAAGATTATGAGAAAGATAGCAGTGGACGATTGAAATTAAAAGAAAAACCTCTGAAATCAAATCGTGGCAGTCTTTGCAGATCATTGTGGCTTGCTATTGGTGCAAGAGTTATGTTGACAAAAAATATTGATGTGTCAGATGGATTAGTAAATGGTGCATTTGGAACTGTTACTCATATTGAAATGTTGCCTGATCAATTGGACACCGAATATATCAAAGTAAGATTTGACAATGAAAATGTAGGCTCAAAACTTAAGAGACAGGTGGTGGCAATAAATGATACTGATTCGGTTTTAATTAAGATTCAAGAAGAATCTATTGGCAAGAAATGCACAAGGAGACAATTTCCGCTGAAACTTGCATGGGCATGTACAGTACATAAAGTACAAGGTATGACAGTGAGTAAAGCAGTAGTATGCCTGAATCGTACATTTGCAGCAGGTCAAGCATATGTTGGTTTAAGTCGTGTGACATCATTAAATGGACTTGTTATTGAGGGGTTTGATCCTAAATATGTGTATTGTGATAAATCAGTTACTGAAGCTTTGGATATCATGCCTGCATTTGTTACCAGTACTTTGCAGCGAAATATAACACATACAATTACTAATACATGCACTGTAGTAACCCTTCATAATGTACAAGGCTTAAGAGCACACTTTTTAGACATGGAATCCCAATGTGAAATAATGCAGTCTGATTTTATTTGCCTAACGGAGACATGGGTTGAATCTGAACAAGTAAGTCAGTTCCACATGGAAAATTTCAAGTGCTATCATCAAGTAAGAGGTATGTCATATAATGCGTCCATGAAACATTTGCAGGAACAGAGGCATGGTGGTGTTGCAGTGTTTGGCAAGAAAAGCAGATCTTTTAGTAGATTGAATATACCAGTACAGAATATTGAGTATATTGCATTTCATGTAATTTCTAACATATCAATTGTAATTGTTGTTATTTATCGACCATCATCATATGGCATTCAATATTTTGTTAACAATTTGATTAAGTTGGTTAGTGAAATAAATAAGATCAGCAACAGATGCATTGTCATGGGTGATTTTAATGACAATATCCTTGATAGGGAATCGTCAATTGAAATAGCAATGAAAGAGCAAGGATATAGCCAATGTGTAAAAGAGCCAACTACAGAGAATGGAACACTAATAGATCACATTTATGTACGGGGTTTGACTGATGTTGAAACATCTGTAATACCTACATATTATAGTTACCATGAAAGTGTTCAATTTCGTTACTAATCATCTATACGTTTTTACATAGCTGTCAGATTAACTAAATGTATGTCAGGATTTCGTGCAGTGCAAGATGCAGCAACAAATATCAAAGTTGAAGCAATAATGTCTTTTAAATATTTGAAAAACTTTAAATAAAAGAGATAGTCAAGAAGAGATACTAGTGAAGAAGACACCCAAGATGAGAAATGCATGATTTTCAAAACAAAATATTTTGTTCAACACATCATTGATCTTGAAGCTTTGTCAGTTTTACAAATTAATGACTTAAAAAGTAATGACATCACACCAACAACGACATGTTTGGAAGTTATTCACCAGAGGGGTTAAAATAATGAAGAGCTTAATAATATTTAGAATGTGCAACAGGTCCATAGTCTGTATCCGATATAACTGACATTTATATTTTATATTTAGTTGATTTTACAGTTATACATGTATGATTTTGTTTTTATTTACTAGCTCAAAAACGCAATCAAGATAACCATATTCCTGCTTCTACTGAGGAACAACTAAAACACCAAAACTGTCGCAGAAAACCCCGCCCCTCCAGCCCATCAACACGGACATCAAAAAAATGACCTTAAAATGAATTGAACTGGGAATTGTCTTGAACTGTAGCTGTCATAACTGCATCAATCAAGTGAGCTCATGCCATTTCATCTCCAGCTTATATTGGCTGGGGATTGTCTTTACTACCTGCCATGGATTACGCCATTCATATGGGCTCATGACATTTGACATCACCAGGTTTTATTGACTGGGGATTGTCTTCAGTACCTGCCATGGACTACATCATTCAACCGAGCTCACGTCGTTTCAACTCCAGCTTGTATTGGCTCAGGATTGTCTTCAGTATTGTCATGGACTATGGCATTCATCTGAGCTCATGTCATTTCATATCCAGCTTGTATTGGCTGGGGATTGTCTTCAGTACCTGCCATGGACTATGCCATTCATCTGAGCTTATGCCATTTCATCTCCAGCTTGTATTGGCTGGGGATGGTCTTCAGTACCTGCCATGGACTATGCCATTCATCTGAGCTCATGCCATTTCATCTCCAGCTTGTATTAGCTAGGGATGGTCTTCAGTACCTGCCATGGACTATGCCATTCATCTGAGCTCATGCCATTTCATCTCCAGCTTGTATTGGCTGGGGATTGTCTTCAGTACCTGCCATGGACTATGCCATTCATCTGAGCTCATGCCATTTCATCTTCAGCTTGTATGCCATTCATCTGAGCTCATGCCATTTCATCTCCAGCTTGTATTGGCTGGGGATCGTCTTCAGTACCTGCCATGGACTATGCCATTCATCTGAGCTTATGCCATTTCATCTCCAGCTTGTATTGGCTGGGTATTGTCTTCAGTACCTGCCATGGACTATGCCATTCATTTGAACTCATGCCATTTCATCTCCAGCTTGTATTGGCTGGGGATGGTCTTCAGTACGTGCCATGGACTATGCCATTCATCTGAGCTCATGCCATTTCATCTCCAGCTTGTATTGGCTGGGGATGGTCTTCAGTACGTGCCATGGACTATGCCATTCATCTGAGCTCATGCCATTTCATCTCCAGCTTGTATTGGCTGGGGATGGTCTTCAGTACGTGCCATGGACTATGCCATTCATCTGAGCTGATGCCATTTCATCTCCAGGCTGTATTGGCTGACGATTGTCTTCAGTAGCTGCCATGGACTATGTAATTCATCTGAGCTCATGCCATTTCATCTCCAGCTTGTATTGGCTGGGGATTGTCTTCAGTACCTGCCATGGACTATGCCATTCATCTGAGCTCATGCCATTTCATCTGCAGCTTGTATTAGCTGGGGATGGTCTTCAGTACCTGCCATGGACTATGCCATTCATCTGAGCTTATGCCATTTCATCTCCAGCTTGTATTGGCTGGGGATGGTCTTCAGTACCTGCCATGGACTATGCCATTCATCTGAGCTCATGCCATTTCATCTCCAGCTTGTATTAGCTAGGGATGGTCTTCAGTACCTGCCATGGACTATGCCATTCATCTGAGCTCATGCCATTTCATCTCCAGCTTGTATTGGCTGGGGATTGTCTTCAGTACCTGCCATGGACTATGCCATTCATCTGAGCTCATGCCATTTCATCTTCAGCTTGTATGCCATTCATCTGAGCTCATGCCATTTCATCTCCAGCTTGTATTGGCTGGGGATCGTCTTCAGTACCTGCCATGGACTATGCCATTCATCTGAGCTTATGCCATTTCATCTCCAGCTTGTATTGGCTGGGTATTGTCTTCAGTACCTGCCATGGACTATGCCATTCATTTGAACTCATGCCATTTCATCTCCAGCTTGTATTGGCTGGGGATGGTCTTCAGTACGTGCCATGGACTATGCCATTCATCTGAGCTCATGCCATTTCATCTCCAGGCTGTATTGGCTGACGATTGTCTTCAGTAGCTGCCATGGACTATGTAATTCATCTGAGCTCATGCCATTTCATCTCCAGCTTGTATTGGCTGGGGATTGTCTTCAGTACCTGCCATGGACTATGCCATTCATCTGAGCTCATGCCATTTCATCTGCAGCTTGTATTAGCTGGGGATGGTCTTCAGTACCTGCCATGGACTATGCCATTCATCTGAGCTCATGCCATTTCATCTCCAGCTTGTATTGGCTGGAGATGGTCTTAAGTACCTGCCATGGACTATGCCATTCATTTGAGCTCATGCCATTTCATCTCCAGCTTGTATTGGCTGGGGATGGTCTTCAGTACGTGCCATGGACTATGCCATTCATCTGAGCTCATGCCATTTCATCTCCAGCTTGTATTGGCTGGGGATGGTCTTCAGTACGTGCCATGGACTATGCCATTCATCTGAGCTCATGCCATTTCATCTCCAGGCTGTATTGGCTGACGATTGTCTTCAGTAGCTGCCATGGACTATGTAATTCATCTGAGCTCATGCCATTTCATCTCCAGCTTGTATTGGCTGGGGATTGTCTTCAGTACCTGCCATGGACTATGCCATTCATCTGAGCTCATGCCATTTCATCTGCAGCTTGTATTAGCTGGGGATGGTCTTCAGTACCTGCCATGGACTATGCCATTCATCTGAGCTCATGCCATTTCATCTCCAGCTTGTATTGGCTGGGGATGGTCTTAAGTACCTGCCATGGACTATGCCATTCATTTGAGCTCATGCCATTTCATCTCCAGCTTGTATTGGCTGGGGATGGTCTTCAGTACGTCCCATGGACTATGCCATTCATCTGAGCTCATGCCATTTCATCTCCAGCTTGTATTGGCTGGGGATGGTCTTCAGTACGTGCCATGGACTATGCCATTCATCTGAGCTGATGCCATTTCATCTCCAGCTTGTATTGGCTGGGGATGGTCTTCAGTACGTGCCATGGACTATGCCATTCATCTGAGCTCATGCCATTTCATCTCCGGCTTGTATTGGCTGGGGATGGTCTTCAGTACGTGCCATGGACTATGCCATTCATCTGAGCTCATGCCATTTCATCTCCTGCTTGTATTGGCTGGGGATGGTCTTCAGTACGTGCCATGGACTATGCCATTCATCTGAGCTGATGCCATTTCATCTCCAGCTTGTATTGGCTGGGGATGGTCTTCAGTACGTGCCATGGATTATGCCATTCATCTGAGCTGATGCCATTTCATCTCCAGGCTGTATTGGCTGACGATTGTCTTCAGTAGCTGCCATGGACTATGCCATTCATCTGAGCTGATGCCATTTCATCTCCAGCTTGTATTGGCTGGGGATGGTCTTCAGTACGTGCCATGGATTATGCCATTCATCTGAGCTGATGCCATTTCATCTCCAGGCTGTATTGGCTGACGATTGTCTTCAGTAGCTGCCATGGACTATGTCATTCATCTGAGCTCATGCCATTTCATCTCCAGGTTGTTGTATTGGCTGGTAATTATCTTGAGGATTATTCATGGACGACAGTGTATGCAAGGGCACCTCAATTGTGAACATTATGGTGTATTTTAATGTTTAGTGCTTTTAATTATGTAAGTGATATACAATGTGCACGCTATGGCATAATGGTGTGTTGCATCAAACTCAAATTCCTGTGCCATAGAGCTGGAATGTAGGTTTAAATCCTGGCCACAGCCCACAGCCAATGATGACACTTGTGGCCCTTGAGCAAGTCTTTTTTTATTATTGCTTAAATATACAAAGATGTAATTTGATTGTCTTGAAAACAATTGGTTACCCTTCTCAGTCCCACTCATATCGTAAAGAGACTGTTAAATCCGGTTTTGTTTCGGTGTGCGGGTGTGTGTGAGAGGCGGATTTCTTTGGTTCAATGGGCAATATACGTACAAAATTGCAATCAACTAACAAAACAAGCTTTTTATACTTTCCATGTTAAAATATAAACAATATCTATTTTATTAACTCCAAAGGTTTCACTCCATTTACGCCCAGTTCTGTACTGACAGTCAATGAAAACAATTGGTTACCCCTCCCAGTCCCACTCACATCATAAAGAAACTGGTAATTCCAGTTTTGTTTCGGTGTCTGTGTGTGAGAGAGAGGCGGATTTCTTTGGGTTTAATGGGCAATATACGTAACAAAATTGCAGTCGACTAACAAAACAAGATTTTTAATACTTTCTATGTTAAAATATAAACAATATGTAAAATAACTTTTTTATTCAGTTCCAAGGCTTCATTCCACTTATGCCCAGGAGCCAATTTCATAAAACATGTTAGCACTCGATTTTTGATTAAGCGGCCGATGGCATTTCATAAAAGAATTAAGCAGTCGTTTTTTGCTTAAAGCCCTTATTTATCAAGCCAAATCGCATGCTAATGCCGTCGCTTGAGCAAATTTTCGTGCTACGCTTAATCAAACATTTTGATTAAGCATAACATGTTTTATGAAATTGGCCCCAGATCTGTACTGACAGTCATGAAAACGCATCACCCTTAAGATTGGAAAATAGAACGTGTGAAAAAAATAAGAAATGCAAACACATTGAAGCGTGAAATTTACCAGTCTGAATACTCCGACTATTGTACCTAGACTTAATGAATACAGTGGAATGCATTATACATCACAAATTGCCAAGATACCGGTGATGCGTTTTTGTTGACTATCGGTATATTTATTTATAATACCTGTAACGTAATTAGGCAGTTCATACTTTTCAATTTTTAGTAAGATATAAGTGCTTATCATTTATGTCAAGTCAAGACAAAGCCAATTGTGCATTGCTGTATTATTTAATGCTATGTAATAGGTGGGGAAAAACACACAAAACTCATGCGAGAAATTAAGAAAAGCTCTTTGCAATTAATTTCCGTATCTTTTTGATTGTTTATTACTTGTAAATGGGCTATTTTACAATAAGTGGTCATTTGAGTAAATTACAGTATAACCCATCCTAGATAACTTTATCAGTGCAAATACATGTTATGAGTGATTTTATATGATGGGTAATATGAAGGACAAGCTACAAAACTATTTTTACATAATTCTACGAGTTATTCGTTTTGAATTTCTCTATTTACATGCACTTTTAACACCATTAATTTAAGTGGAATCATTTGTTGATGATGCATTATTGTGGTGAATTTGGTGATCAATCATGGATATATAGTGTTCAACAATATTGTGAAACTTGGGTTGGTGTAATTCGGTCGAAAAACGTTAATTTTATGAACATTTCAAAATAAAGTGGATTTCCTGTTAAATAAAATATGGTAATGTCCCCTCCAGGACAAGGTATTCATGACAATGGAATAGTTTGGAAATATGTACTCACAAGTATGTTTGTATCATTCCACTTATGCCCAGGAGCCAATTTCATAAAACATGTTAGCACTCGATTTTTGATTAAGCGGCCGATGGCATTTCATAAAAGAATTAAGCATTCGTTTTTTGCTTAAAGCCCTTATTTATCAAGCCAAATCGCATGCTAATGCCGTCGCTTGAGCAAATTTTCGTGCTACGCTTAATCAAACATTTTGATTAAGCATAACATGTTTTATGAAATTGGCCCCAGATCTGTACTGACAGTCATGAAAACGCATCACCCTTAAGATTGGAAAATAGAACGTGTGGAAAAAATAAGAAATGCAAACACATTGAAGCGTGAAATTTACCAGTCTGAATACTCCGACTATTGTACCTAGACTTAATGAATACAGTGGAATGCATTATACATCACAAATTGCCAAGATACCGGTGATGCGTTTTTGTTGACTATCGGTATATTTATTTATAATACCTGTAACGTAATTAGGCAGTTCATACTTTTCAATTTTTAGTAAGATATAAGTGCTTATCATTTATGTCAAGTCAAGACAAAGCCAATTGTGCATTGCTGTATTATTTAATGCTATGTAATAGGTGGGGAAAAACACACAAAACTCATGCGAGAAATTAAGAAAAGCTCTTTGCAATTAATTTCCGTATCTTTTTGATTGTTTATTACTTGTAAATGGACTATTTCACAATAAGTGGTCATTTGAGTAAATTACAGTATAACCCATCCTGGATAACTTTATCAGTGCAAATACATGTTATGAGTGATTTTATATGATGGGTAATATGAAGGACAAGCTACAAAACTATTTTTACATAATTCTACGAGTTATTCGTTTTGAATTTCTCTATTTACATGCACTTTTAACACCATTAATTTAAGTGGAATCATTTGTTGATGATGCATTATTGTGGTGAATTTGGTGATCAATCATGGATATATAGTGTTCAACAATATTGTGAAACTTGGGTTGGTGTAATTCGGTCGAAAAACGTTACTTTTATGAACATTTCAAAATAAAGTGGATTTCCTGTTAAATAAAATATGGTAATGTCCCCTCCAGGACAAGGTATTCATGACAATGGAATAGTTTGGAAATATGTACTCACAAGTATGTTTGTATCATCTACAGGACACATTTGATGGAGTAAATATGACAATTTGATCGTGGGAGAGATTTGAGTAAATATTATCAAGATCATATTCAGGGTTGTGGAAAATCCGTTAAACATTTGTCCTCTCCAGGACAGCAGTTAATTGTAATATAACATGTCAACCATGATTGAAATATTTTATGTTATGTTTGTAAAATTAACAGTACCATTCCTTCTAACAGGACATTGCATGGCATTACCATTTCAACATTTCGTCTGCTCATTATATTGTGATATTCTGTGTTTAACAAAATGTCCTCTCCAGACAACCAATTACAAATCATGATTTCATTGGAAAAAATAGACATGTTAACCATAATGCCACGCTCTGATATTTTAGGAATTGTTAGTATACATCCTGAAGTTTTTAGATCAACAGAGTTTTTCTGAGTTGGACAATTTTGAAATTTGACCCCCATTTGCCAGTGAGACTGAAAGTGTACACTTATTGTGAAATAGCCTAAATACGTAGTACTTAGTAATTTGTAGGAACCAACAGCAGTGAACCTCGAAATGTCAATGCTTTTTTAAAGAGCTCGTCCTAGGTTTGGTTATTTCATTTCACTTGTGGTTAGGCACCATACTAGACGTTGTGTTCACGTACTACTCGACTATTGATTGTCATTGCAATTAATCTTATCTGTGAATATTAAATAAGCATACATGTATTTGTTAAAATATGATTGGATTAAGATCATCTATTGTCCAACAGAACTGTAATCACAAATGAAATGGCTCTACAGTGAAACTTGTTTATAGTGGCCACCCTCGGGACCGTAAAAAAAGTGGCAACTATAAAGAGGTGGCCTTTTTATAGAGGTTGCTTAAGCATTATACACATGGCATTTGGGACCAAAGGTGGGTGGCCACTATATGTAGGTGGCCTGTTTATCAAGGTGGTCTCAACAGCAGGTTTCACTGTACTTCCATTAAATACACCGAAAAATAACTTCGTCTTCGACGGGAAGTAGAGATTAGTGGGACCAAGCATATAGCTTCTTAAATTAAAGACATGCTGTGAAATTGTTCAAATATTTATTAAATCAATTTTATTTTGTATTTTTGTTATTATAACACATGGGTTCTAATTCATAGAGCCAACTTAGAAACATTCCTAAATAAACATTCTTAACTCATGTTGTTAAAGATAGGACAAATTAGGTTTATTGTTCCTAAATCCACTTAAGAATGTGTTTAACTTTTGTCAAATAGGACCCATGTTACATCATGACACCAAACTTGTTTAATGAAATAAACTAAGAAACCTCATTTTTATGACTCCAGTTTATAAAAGAGCTGTAATGATTGTTTGGAATACCATGCAACGGCCAATCAGTTGCAGTCTTTAAAACTGGTAGTGTGCATTGTTTTGAATCGTTGAACATTGTCATGTCTCAAGAATCCTATAGTCCAGTTTCCAGACTGGAAAATTCCAACTATTCTGCTATGATCTTTAGGTCTTATAAAATGCTAAGAATGGTCACACAAGAGCCATGTCATTGTATGATTTGTTTAATTCATTAAGAACTATTATGTTGTGAAAGAAATGTGCATGTATCAATTATGGTTCTTGAGATATGAATTTTTGAAATGGTAAACTTTGAATTTTTTTTTATTTTACACATGACGTCACACTTGTGTGCACACCTGGAGATGAAGGTTGATGTTCTTACCAAGTTTCACATTGATCTTATTTTATGACGATCCAGTAGGGATCGGCAGTAAGTTGCCTAGTAAGTGCAAAACTGAAATTGTTGTTTTCGCTGAACTCTGACCTTGAATTGACCCGCAGAAGGAAGGGTAAAATAAAAATGCTCACCAAAAGAAAATTGTAAGTCTGAATCTGATCAATGTGTGTGCCAAATATAAAGACCATGAGTCACTTGGTTTTCGAAACGGAAATGTTTTAAAATATGCTTATTTTCGTCATTTTTGGGCTGTAATTTGATACTTGATGACGTTACAATTATGCCACACTTGTGGCATTATGATATTATACATGCTGCTGAAATTCTGCCAAAGGGCTTATGCCTATATCTGGTTTCTTAAAGGCAGTATACACGATTGGTATCTCAAAAATCCGAAATGTTCACAGATTTACGCTTAATACAATATAAACATGATGACCATAGAAAACTTCCCCTGAAATGGTTTTGTCTAAAGTGCTAGTCTTTGAGAAATGAGTAAAACAATTAGTTTTCGTCTCATGAGACAAAAATTCAATTCACCGCAAAACCATTTCGCCCAAGTGCCATTTTACCCCAAATCACTTTGTCCAAACATCACCCAAATGTTACTTTGCCCTAAAACCACTTCGTGCACAGGCCTTCGTGGTTCAGGGCGAAGTGGTTTTGGGGCGAACTGACTGCAAACCCTATTTTGACTGTTTTGAGCTGGTTTTTGGTCAGGTTGGTTTTAATTATGCATATCTTGAATCACACAGAGAAATAAAACTATTTGTAACATTAACAGTTTACCAATCATGTATACTATCTTTAAAGATCCAACTTGGTTTCATGAGCATAGTTGCTGAACGGTGCAAAAATTGAGATTTACGTCTTTATTACTTTACTTTATAACTTTGACCTCCAATTGGCTCCAGAAGGAAGGGTCAGATGGAAACGCACACACAAAGAAAATCGTAGCACAGATTTTCATCTATAAAAAGCCTGCCACAAATACGAAGATCCTGGGTCAGGTGGTTTTCAAGATGGAAGCATTTTACAACATGCATATTTTGGTTATTTTGGGGGTGTAATTTGATACCTGATGACGTCACAGTGACGTCACGCTTGATGTCATCATAATATTATACATACTGATGAAAGTCTGCCATAGGATATACGCCTGTACTTAATTTGTATTAAAGATTAAGCTTGGTTTGATGGACATTTCTGCTCAATACATGTAGGTGCAAAAAAATTAGATTTTCGTTTTCGTTGAACTTTGAACTCCAATTGACCCCAGAAGGAAGGGTCATATGAAAACGCACACGCAAAGAAGATCGTAGCCCAGAATGTCATCTATAAGCCTGCCAAATACGAAGATCATGGGTCACGTGGTTTCCGAGAAGGAAGCATTTTAAAACATGCATATTTTGGTTATTTTGGAGGTGTAATTTGATACCTGATGACGTCACGATTACGTCACACGTGATGCCATCACGATATTATACATCCTGGTGAAAGTCTGCCATAGGACCTATGCCTGTACTTAGTTTCGTAAAGATTCATCTTGGTTTGATGGACATTGCTGCTCAATAAGTTATAAATCAAGCCCTGCTTATTATGTCTCGTCTGTCTGACTTATTCACTACTCGCGCATGTACGTGTATATCATTGGCCGTGTGGCCCAGACATTATGACCTCTGACCCGAGACAGGCCGCCTTGATGCGAGTTCTATTATTAGAAGTCGAGCACTATATATGGGCGCAAATCGTCAGATTAGTGGAGGCTTGGCATAGCGCCCTCAAACGACTGAGTTAGCTTAATTATTAAGGGTACCCAACAAATAATTTCTCCACATTACGTAACCACCGTGCACGTGATGACGTCATCAGTGGTATATATGTAGTCATAAAGTCCACATGTGAGGGAACATTTCGTTCCGTAGAACTATGGTCAAATTCCCTACCACTTTGGCTCTATTTGCATTCAAAGTGCTAAAAAAGTGTACATTTTCGAACCTCTTCCGGTTTGGACCGGAGGTTTGGGTCACACAGGGGTCATGCCATTGTATGATTTGTTCAGTTCATTGCGACCTATCATGCTGTGAAAGAATTGTTCAAGTATCTATTACGATTCTTGAGATATGAATTTTTGAAATAATAACCATTTAATTTTTGTAATTTGACACCTGTGACGATATCATGACGTCACAATGTTGTGCACAAATTGTTCAACAATTTGATAAACATCAAGTTCATAAATGTGGCAAAAGAATCATGCAAATATCTGCTGTAGTTCTCAAGATACAGCATTTTTAAACAATTCAGCTCCAAATTTGCGTATTTTGACACCACATTACGTAACTACCGTCCATGTGATGATGTCACCAATGGTATAGTCAAAAAGTCCACATGTGTGGAAACATTTCGTTCCGTAGAAATATGGTCAAATTCACTACCACTTTGAATCTATTTGCATTCAAAACGCTTAAAAAATGCACATTTTCGAACAACTTCCGGTTTGGACCGGAAGTAGGCGTCACACAGGGGTCATGACATTGTATGATTTGTTCAGTTCATTTAGACTTATCATGTTGTGAAAGAATTGTTCAAGTATCTATTACGATTCTTGAGATATGAATTTTGGAAATAATAACCTTTGAATTGTTGTAATTTGACACCTGATGACGTCATGATTACGTCACACTTGATGCCATCATGATACTATACATTCTGGTGAAAGTCTGCCGTAGGGCCTATGTCTGAATCTAATTTACTAACGATTCAGCTTGGTTTGATGGCATTGTTGCTGGTATATGTAAAAACTGAGATTCTCAGTTTCGTTGAACTTTGACCTCCAATTGACCCCAGAAGGAAGGGTCAGATGAAAATGCCCACACAAAGAAAATTGTAGCACAGAATGTCAGCTATAAACCTGCCAAATACGAAGATCCTGGGTCACGTGGTTTTCAAGACGGAAGCATTTTAAAATATGCATATTTTGGGTTTTTTTGGGGTGTAATTTGATACTTGATGACGTCACGATGACGTCACGCTTGATGCCATCATAATATTAAACACGCTGGTGAAAGTCTGCCATAGGACCTATGCCTGTACTTAGTTACTTAAAGATTCAGCTTGGTTTGATGGGCATTGTTGCTCAATAAGTGCAAAAATTGAGATTTTCGTTTTCGTTGAACTTTGACCTCAGATTGACCCCAGAAGGAAGGGTCAGATGAAAATGCCCACACGAAGAAAATTGTACGCCATGATCTTATCTATAAGCCTGCTAAATACCAAAATCATGGGTCACGTGGTTTTCCAGACGGAAGCATTTTAAAACATGCATATTTTAGTCATTTTTGCGTTGTAATTTGATACCCAATGACGTCACAATGACGTCACACTTGTATGCACACCTTCACATTGGGGTTGATGTTCCCACAAAGTTTCAAGTTGATAGCTTGAACCGTTTTGAAGAAAAGCTCTGGAAACGTTTGAGTGGAAAAAGAAGAAAAAAAAAAAAAAAAAAAAAAAAAAGACAAAGAAATCGTACAATAGTAATAGGTGATCGGAATGAGTTCCGATCACCTAATAAATACAGTTTTGCCGGATTTTGTTCTTCCACATATTATCGCGCAGTGTGGTTCTCTAGGTAGCTTCATTTTTAATATTGTAGACTATTAAATCTACCGTATCTAATTTGCAATTGCGAGTCCATGATCAAATAGATATAACACTTTAATTGACCTTCTGTTTCATCCGCCGACATTAACTCGATTTGAGTACCACCACCGTGCGAACCAATGTTCCTACCACTTTCATGCGCCGAGTTGTCGTCGGAAGTTCTAAAGTCTAACCAAAGGGCGTATTTGTCGGTCAGGTACTTACCCATCGCAATCGGATACATTTGGACGTAATTCGACACGGCCGATGGCGTATGTGTTTCGAGGTTGTCTACAAAGTACTTGCAAATCTCACCAACGTGCTGCTCTCGTCTTAGCTCGGGCACATACAATGTTTCTGGCATACCCTCGACTTGGACTTTTACTTCAGTCAACTCTGGGTTATAACTGTTTTGCGGGCTCTTGTCCGTTAAGTCCTTGAAAATTAAAAACACACCCTTCAAACTTGACGTTAGTGTTAATATTGAGCGTCCACGCGTTGTCGGATCTGTTGAGAATCTGTATTTCCGGTGGACTCTGTCGAAATAAAACGAAACTCCCCTCCTGTACCTGTCTCTAATTTGAGTAGCTAGTTTAGAATCGTTGACCACTTCGTACTGCAATTTCAAGTGAGTAATCTTGTAGGTCGCACCTTCGTCGATAGACTTTACAACTTTCAAGTGATCGTTCCACTTGATGGCAAACGACAACTTACCCTTTTATCCACTCGGATAAAACGGGTGATGGTCGGTTAAAATTCCAATATCTAGCGGAATGGCGTAAAACTTACCGCCACTTCACCTTTGTTCGTAGTTACCGCATTAGATGCTTCTACCCCGAGTTTGGTTATGTTTTCCTTTCCAATACCAAAAAGACTCAAATTATCTTTGTGATGAGATGGGATCCAATGATCTTTATAAGCGTTGTACACGTCGTAATCGTCCAAGTTGTAAATCTCGTTTCCGTTGATTGAAATTCGCATCCGCTTTATATACGATATTGCGAGACACGTTGTTGTAAAGAGTTCTATTATCGTCCGTGTTGCTATTTAATTCTATTCTAAACAGCAACAATGCCGTGCCCGGAATCAATACGTCGTTGTTGGTAAATTTTGGAAAGTCCAGATTAAAAGTGCTGCTGGTGCTAGCGGTCTCGGCAGATTGCTCGGTGCAAATAAGTCGTCTTTGACCTTTAATAGAATTTGGGTTTTTGATTTCTCTGTAAGGATCAATTTTCTCTCCAAAATGTTTGTTCATGATTTATTTATTATATAAAACTGATAATTTTAAATTTAAGTGTTTTATTGTTTAAAATAAAATGGCAGGGATCGCGATGATGGTTGGTGGAGCTCTAGGGAACGCCTTGGCATTCACTGGATCTAGTTTTTTGTTTTCTAAAATTGGTAGTCGCGGAGATGAAGAACGTAAACGCCATGATTTGGCGTTAGAAAAACTTACCGCCGCCAAGCAACAATTTAAGCAAAAGCGTTTAAAGTATTTGGATTTTTTGAACGACCGATTAAAAAAGGAAGCTCACTCTAGAATATAACTCTAGAATATAACAAAGTCACCGACGAAAAACTAAAAATGACCGCCGGTTTACAGAGTGAGCCAAAATTGTTCGACTTTTATACCAAACCAGAACACGTTAAAGATGGTGAAGTCTTGTTTTTGGTGGGCGATCTTGGTTTATTGACATATTTAAATTAAAAATATAATTAAACTAGTAATACAAATGACTGATAAGAAGTTGTTAAAGTTTTATTATGGACCTAGGGGATACTGGAGAGGTGAAGGAGCTGTAGAGCAATTAGCTAAAGCAAAGACGGGCGAAGCAGCAGCTAGAAATTGGTTACGCAAACAAGCAATGTGGCAAATTTATCTACCCCCACCGACGTATATACCCAGCCCTACTTCGTTAAATTCTAGGTACGGCGTACCAAATAACATACATCAAGCCGACCTGTTGTTTTTACCTTATGATAAAGTAAGATTTAAAACTTATAAATACGCGTTAACCGTGGTAGAGGTGGCAAGCAGATATAAAGAAGCCGAGCCCCTTACATATAAAACCGCCGACCAAGTAGCTGACGCCATTACTAAAATTTATAAGAGGTCGCCGTTGACGTGGCCAAAGTTGATTAAAAGTAGACCCGGGTACAGAATTTATGGGTAATTTTAGCGTGCTTATGAGTAACAATGACGTAATCGTTCAACGCGGTATACCCGGTTTGCATCGAGCTCAGGGTATAGTAGAAAGATTTAACAGGTCTTTAGCTGAAGTCTTATTCGGTCATCAGTATTCCGAAGAAATGCTCGACTCAAAGT
The DNA here is from genome assembly GCA_037783545.1 of Henricia sp. BOLD:AAB3569. Taxonomy (NCBI): domain Eukaryota; kingdom Metazoa; phylum Echinodermata; class Asteroidea; order Spinulosida; family Echinasteridae; genus Henricia; species Henricia sp. BOLD:AAB3569. Next base: position 52,813 of record JBBELK010001798.1, read on the forward strand.
AGAGAAATACAGAGTGGGTAAAGAGACTTCCGGACGTAGTCAAAGCGATGAACGAGGAATAAACGCGTTTGATCAGAAAGAAACCCGTAGACGCCATTAAATTGAAGCGAGTCGAGCAAGCGACTTCTGCGCCTGGTACTAAAGAGACGCCCTTGAAAATCGGTAAAGATGTATTAAGGTATCTGTATCAACCGGATGAATCAGAATGTGGTGAAAGGAGGCGGGCGACAGATCCGATATGGAGTCTTCAGACTTTTACCGTCAGAAAGTACACCCACGTTCGCAGTCAACCCATTTTATATTACTTGAACGATCCAGCTCCGAAGAGATCGTTTGTAAGACAGGAGCTTCAAGTCGTGCCCGTAGTCACAAAGCTACCCCCTTCCGTTAAATAATGACCATACGCTAGAGTGTTTATGCCATCTGCTAGAAGGTATCTCTTGGTATCCAGTGGTGAAATGGCCAATTTATTCTGAGTGACTAAGTAAATTTGATGTTTTTCACTCTTTGGAATGTTTTGATCTTTGTAAACGCAAGTCTCGTCGAATAGCGATTTCTTGTACAATTTTAAAGTCGATCTGAATAGTGTACAGTTTTGGCCTGATGACCTTTATATTCTTCATATTTAAGGTCAGATTATCCTTGACCAATACCTTTTTAATACCCTTTGCCTTCTTTATAACGTATCGCTCGGTGCTGACCGCCTCTGTAATCTGTCGACACGCAGTCTCGTCTTTAAATTTGCCGATGACCTTTGTATTTGTCTTCTCGTGCATCTGGTGGCCCTCTGGGTAATTTGATAAGTCGTATAGGTTCCTATACTTGCTCATGTCTGCATACACGTCGTCCGTTTTAATCTCTAACAACAGACTGTCGGGGTCAGTGTACACCAGGTTTACGTTATTTTTGTACTTTGCCTTTAAATGATTATAATAAAGTCGTACATGAGAGTTTTCGACAAGTCCAATATCGTCATACCGCAGTAGATTGGCTTGTCGAGAGTGGTCTTTGTCCTGTACATGTTTTCTATAGCCAGTTTGCAGTCTTCAAAGACGGTAGTCGATTCATAATTCGGTAATGAACACATTTTCAAAAGCTTATTTTCATCTTCTAATCTGACTAGCTCTAAGTTTAGTCGATTTCGCACGTTTTCCATTGTCTTACCAAAGACTAAATTATTCATCAGCTTGAAAAAGTCTTTTTTTTTTAATTCTGATTTTGATTCTTTGCGGAGCTGAGTGTTTTTGTCGATGTACGACTTCATCAAGGCAGATTGCTTGAAAGATAAAATTCTGTGAATCTTAGTAAACTTTAATCCGAGATTGAGATAATGAATGACGTACTTTGTTATATTTTACAGAGTGCACGTTTGTCCACGTCAGGATAGATGACGTGGGGATAGATCGTTGATTTTGATTAGTCGTCGTTGATAATCTGAAAACCACTCTTGAGGAACGTTCAAGTTTTCCGGCGCCAGAGTGTAGTCGTTGTTTTCGTCGTGTAATTCTTTAGGATATTCCAAGTCTACTTCTAAAACCCTCTTTCCGTCTGCGCTTCCAGCAGTTTTAATACATCTTCTGTGAAGAATTAGATTTTTCTGTCGGTAAGCCATTTAAAGTCGCCGACCGGCAGCGGTTGAGACATTGCCAACCCGTACAAGTTATTGGCGTCTAAATATTGTATATACGTCGTAATCTTGCAAGTATCTGTTGTTTGCTCTGGCGTATCTCTTAGAACCAACACTCGAAATTCTACCCCTCATTCCACGTTCTACGAAAAGGTACATGTCGTAATCCGTCAGTAATTCCAGTTGAGCCTTTGAATGTTTTAGTAGGGCGTCCCAGCTGAGACCAGGTGAGGTAAAGTAATTAGCGGGATCTAACCCGTAGTTCTCCAGGCAAGTTGACCTAAAATTCTGGAAAATGTCCGCCAACAATAACTTGTCAGTCTGTACGTATAGATCGTGGTATTCACCAATGTCGGTGATACCAAATTGTTGCCAGACTCTTTTAGCGTGCTTATAATCTTTTTTGGATACTTTACTGTTTTTCAACTTGCTATAAAATTTTGATTTTGGTGGTAATTTTGTCTCTTTAAATTTGTCGAAATAATTCATGTACTCATAGGGGTAAACCCCCTTTTTCAAGGTCAACTTAAATTTTTCCTCGTCTTCAGTCAGAGTTTTAACCAATTTAAATTGCTCGCTGGGACATATTTTACTCAGATCGCTAAAATATAAAACGAGTCGACAAAACTCAGTTGCCCGAGCGAAAATGAAATGTATTTTTCTGAATTCTTTGGTATACAAAAAAATATCACCGCTGAAATTAGATATTCCCTGCATAATCAAATGCGCGTCGTAATTTTCCAAATTATGATAGTTATTTTTGGCTTGATAGAGAGTTTCAGATTACAAGCGTTGTGAGCCGCGCCCCTAAATTTACCAGTGATATGGCAGTGGTCTCTCACCTTAGAGAAAGACTGAGTTTCTTTTTGGCAATTTCACACCTCTTTACAATTTCTCTGTCTTTTCTTCGGTTTAGGCAACTCGCACGTACATTTTGATGGGTCTTGTTTTCTGATTGGATACTCACAAATCCAACAATTTTTTGAATCGTTAAATTTTGTTTTGTCTGATTCAATGTAAATCATGTTTTGCGCATTCTGCTTTTCAATTTTGTTGTTTATGTCGGCTTCTTCTATTTGTAAATTTTTGAGCAATTTTTCTACCGCGTTTTTACCCCTTATTAGATGTCCGTCACACCTGACTATGTACCGTACAGCGTAAGACCACCCACATGCACGTGTTTTTGCGTTTTGTTAGTAGCTTTACCTGCTTAATTATCTTGGTGAGGTACGATCAGCGATTCAAAATCTGCGTATTTTTGAATTTTATAATGTCTCTTCTACGATTATATCTGTCTAGTTCCGTAGACGGCATAACTATTTTACTGGCCTTTTGTCTAACGCCATAGCAGTCAATTTTATGTTTGTTTAGTAACTCTTGAGTTCCAAAGTGCTGCAAGCATCTAACGCAAAAGTACTTTTTGTTTAAGTTTTTCGTCTCGCTAAATAATAATTTGTTTCGATTTTTGATACACCAATTATAGTGGTTTGTATCACCATCAGAATATAGCATCATGTTAATTACCTCACCAGGCTCACTTTCTGTAATGTATAGAGGGTGAACGCCGTTCTTTTCATCATATCCAAACACGTTAATGTTTAGGTTGTTTTGTTTTTCAATCTTAGGGACTTGACCTATCGGTGTTTGAAAACTTACTCCGTTGAAATTTAGACCATCGTCTTCTTTGTAAATTGGAGTTCTTTTGTACCTTATTTCATATTTTAACTTATTTATTACACATTTTTTTTACTTCGTCCTTAAATTTATCAACAGCCGCTCTTAATGACCATCTGATACATCTATCGTTATCGTTTTTCACGTTGATCACAGCCTTTTTATTTCCTATGTACTCTGGTAATTTGATGTACGAACTAAAATCGGTCTGTACTCTGTGAAGTTTACAGGGGCGGATCCAGGATTTTGAAAAGGGGGGGGGGGGGGGCGTGGAATGTTTAAGCATGAAATGCTGATGACAATAAAATAGCGAGCGCGTAGCGCGAAGCCCTAACGGCTTCTAGATGGATTATAGATGCTCTGTGGTGCGATCTGGGGCAATATTTAACCACTTTAAGCAGAATAAGTGTGCACAAAAAGTGTTTTTTCTTTTTTCCCTCTTTTTTTTGGGGGAAAAGGGGGGGTGGCGTGCGCCCCCCACGCCCACCCCCCCCCCCCCCCCCCCCTGGATCCGCTCCTGGTTTATATACAGCGTGTTTGACGTGAACACTGACCACCCACTCTTTTCAGTCTGGAATTCTTCTAGTTTTACCTTCGAATTCTCTATATTACCAGTTTAAAACCAGTTTATTGGTGGTAGTGAATGTGATTTCTTTTTCTTCAGTTTCCCCTGGCGTGTTTAATTTTTTTAGAGTTACACGTAAGCCCAACTGAAAATTATAATTTGGTTTGTTATATATCATTTCGACCATTTTATTTCTAATTTTGTTGTTGTTGTCTTTGAAGAAATTGACGTAATCTACATTCTCTCGATCAATTTTTATTTCGTAATTTTTAATGCCGTTAACAAATCTGCGAGGCACTACCCCTTCAAAATCGACGGGCTTTATGTTCTCGCGGTAGATCGGTTGCCAGTAATTTCTGATCGACTCTAAATAATCTTTCTTCGTATACTTTTTATTTTTACCAGTAGCTTCACCTTTATTTACGTTATATTTGTCGATGATCAATAGTAGATTCTGTTTAGTTTTACTTCTAATATTTGTAAATTCATCGGCATATCGTTTAATCGTTTTTAGTAATTGTTTTCTCTTTTCAATTTTATCTCCGGTATCAATTACCGCCGGCAAGTTTTCATCACTAATAAATTTAATGAGACGTTTTTTGTTTCATCTAGAGTACGATAACCCAGCAGCCTGTGTCCACTTTCCATTTTATTATATTTGTATATAATATTTATAAGCTTGTTTAAATGTAATTTTTCTTGTGCCAGGTAACCAAAGAAAAAAAAGAAAACAATTTGTTGGTTAAAAGTCAGCGACGATAACTGAGCGCGTCGTTAAAAACTGTGAGAATTTCGTCGCTGGCGTAGAACCAACAAATCCCTTACTACTGTTTTAGATGTCTTTGAGGATGCCAAGTCCTCAAGGGACTTTTAAAGTGACCGGAAGTGGGTATCATTAACCTCCGTTAAAAAGACCAACCATCTGCAGTGACGTTATAACGTTAGACGTCATACTTGGCGTCTAGTAGTAATAAACCTAGTCATAAAATAGCTGCTTTTAGTTTTAAGGGTTTCGATGCACGGAAAGTTGACAAGCTAATTTTGTTGTGATCTGACCATCCTGTTACAAGGTAATAATAGTTATATGTTGCGGATTGCTTGTGTGTTATTTCAGATAGAAGGCTGAGTAAGACTTGAGACTATGCATGGTGGAACTCGGTGTGTTAAAAAAAAACGGTTTGCACATTATATTTTGTATATAGGTGGTTCTCAAAAGAACCGGTGGGTGTTAACACAACGTTTCTCACGAAACTCTGTTCGTCTTCAGAGGAAGTGCCGGACTCGTGATGATATAAGGCTTAGGCACTGGATGAGAAATAGTGCACTGAAGAGCTTAGGCATTTAATCCTTATCCTTTGGTTAACTGTTGGTGTGCTCAATAATGCATATCATTGTTGATGTGCCTGTAGTGGGACAAGCCAGGAACTTGGGTACAGAGGGTCCATCAGTCTGGCTAAGTATAGAGCCGAATTAATAGAGCCTAAGTATGAGTGCCGCATTGTTGCTGATGTTGAAGCCGACGTCTTAAGATACTGTGTTTGTTGATTTTGATGGCTTTCCTAATGCATCTTGTGTGCCATCTGTCGACAGAAACAATGAGTTGTTTGCTCCTTTTCAGTCGATAACGTGGACCTCTTTGCGTGAGTGCTTGACTATAGCTGATTTTCATCGTCTCCTCCGCGTTCCTCAGCGATGATCTCTTTGAGTCTGGTGGGTAGGTCTCGAAAAGTCTTGCTGATACCTTGCAACGTCTGCAGAGGACCATTACACCATCGCTTGTTTTCCTTGTCCTTGTGGGTCTGTAGTGTGTTTTGGAGTGTGCTCTGTCGATGAGTGGTATGCATTGATGGTTGAGGATGCGTTGGCATGGCTGAGAAATTGGCCGACATTGGGTATAGGGGATCCGACAGCCACAGGTCTTCAGATCTTGACTTGTTCTCTCTAGTATTCGTTGAGCTGGAGTGCTATGAAGTTCTTAGTCGTAGATGTTGTAAGCCCGTTGTACTGTTGTGTGTACGGTTGACCGAGGAGTTTATTCTAGGATGATGGAATGAGTTGTGGAGATACCAGTCTGTGTGAGTTGGCTTGTAGCCGTCGTGCCCGAGGGTACCGTCTGGACGTCAGCAAATATAAAATCTAAGATGTCAAAGTTCAGTGCGGACGTGAGGATACCAAAACAAGCTGATAAAATGTCCTTGTATGGGTGAGTTCGTGATGACTCGGTGAGGGCTTAGATCTTGGAGAGGTTCTTGGGCAGAATCGCATTTACATTGCGAAAGGTCTCCTGTGCATGGGCTGTTTGTTTGTCTAGTGCAGCTAGGTGCGACAGGGTATTTGAGGTATGGATTCATGAAAGAGCCAGGCTGGAAACCTGCAGGATACATGGTTTGACTTGTGGTTCCAGATGGGATCCCATAGTCGAAGACAATTAGGAATGATGTTCGAGTCTCGGCATCTTTTGGAGAAAGCCAGTTTTCAATTAGCTTTGGGTATCAGATGGAGGTTCGTTTGAGGTTTTTGCGACTGTTATGTGATTAGTATCAGAGTTGAGACTATACATGGTGGAAATCAGTAAGAACGGTGTGCGGTTGCAACGTGTGAACTATCCCTTTCTTTTGTCGATGTGTGGTTCTGAACGTACTGGTGAGTGTGAACTCGATCTCCGCTCCGCATTGGAGCCCACGCTCCTGTAAAACTTTTAACTGACAAGGGCAATCGGCACGACGTCCCGAGAAATTGATGTCGTCGAGCGAGTTCGAGTGATTGGACCTCATAAAGACTTGTCAAGGACGTACTGGACTGGGCGCTGACTGGGCAGGGAAAATTGTGAGCATTGTAACAAATGCCGTACACCATGCACACACTAGTCCTATTGCATTTGTCTTTACCGTACAGCGTAAGACCACCCACATGCACGTGTTTTTGCGTTTTGTTAGTAGCTTTACCTGCTTAATTATCTTGGTGAGGTACGATCAGCGATTCAAAATCTGCGTATTTTTGAATTTTATAATGTCTCTTCTACGATTATATCTGTCTAGTTCCGTAGACGGCATAACTATTTTACTGGCCTTTTGTCTAACGCCATAGCAGTCAATTTTATGTTTGTTTAGTAACTCTTGAGTTCCAAAGTGCTGCAAGCATCTAACGCAAAAGTACTTTTTGTTTAAGTTTTTCGTCTCGCTAAATAATAATTTGTTTCGATTTTTGATACACCAATTATAGTGGTTTGTATCACCATCAGAATATAGCATCATGTTAATTACCTCACCAGGCTCACTTTCTGTAATGTATAGAGGGTGAACGCCGTTCTTTTCATCATATCCAAACACGTTAATGTTTAGGTTGTTTTGTTTTTCAATCTTAGGGACTTGACCTATCGGTGTTTGAAAACTTACTCCGTTGAAATTTAGACCATCGTCTTCTTTGTAAATTGGAGTTCTTTTGTACCTTATTTCATATTTTAACTTATTTATTACACATTTTTTTTACTTCGTCCTTAAATTTATCAACAGCCGCTCTTAATGACCATCTGATACATCTATCGTTATCGTTTTTCACGTTGATCACAGCCTTTTTATTTCCTATGTACTCTGGTAATTTGATGTACGAACTAAAATCGGTCTGTACTCTGTGAAGTTTACAGGGGCGGATCCAGGATTTTGAAAAGGGGGGGGGGGGGGGGCGTGGAATGTTTAAGCATGAAATGCTGATGACAATGAAATAGCGAGCGCGTAGCGCGAAGCCCTAACGGCTTCTAGATGGATTATAGATGCTCTGTGGTGCGATCTGGGGCAATATTTAACCACTTTAAGCAGAATAAGTGTGCACAAAAAGTGTTTTTTCTTTTTTTCCTCTTTTTTTGGGGGAAAAAGGGGGGGTGGCGTGCGCCCCCCACGCCCACCCCCCCCCCCCCCCCCCCCTGGATCCGCTCCTGGTTTATATACAGCGTGTTTGACGTGAACACTGACCACCCACTCTTTTCAGTCTGGAATTCTTCTAGTTTTACCTTCGAATTCTCTATATTACCAGTTTAAAACCAGTTTATTGGTGGTAGTGAATGTGATTTCTTTTTCTTCAGTTTCCCCTGGCGTGTTTAATTTTTTTAGAGTTACACGTAAGCCCAACTGAAAATTATAATTTGGTTTGTTATATATCATTTCGACCATTTTATTTCTAATTTTGTTGTTGTTGTCTTTGAAGAAATTGACGTAATCTACATTCTCTCGATCAATTTTTATTTCGTAATTTTTAATGCCGTTAACAAATCTGCGAGGCACTACCCCTTCAAAATCGACGGGCTTTATGTTCTCGCGGTAGATCGGTTGCCAGTAATTTCTGATCGACTCTAAATAATCTTTTTTCGTATACTTTTTATTTTTACCAGTAGCTTCACCTTTATTTACGTTATATTTGTCGATGATCAATAGTAGATTCTGTTTAGTTTTACTTCTAATATTTGTAAATTCATCGGCATATCGTTTAATCGTTTTTAGTAATTGTTTTCTCTTTTCAATTTTATCTCCGGTATCAATTACCGCCGGCAAGTTTTCATCACTAATAAATTTAATGAGACGTTTTTTGTTTCATCTAGAGTACGATAACCCAGCAGCCTGTGTCCACTTTCCATTTTATTATATTTGTATATAATATTTATAAGCTTGTTTAAATGTAATTTTTCTTGTGCCAGGTAACCAAAGAAAAAAAAGAAAACAATTTGTTGGTTAAAAGTCAGCGACGATAACTGAGCGCGTCGTTAAAAACTGTGAGAATTTCGTCGCTGGCGTAGAACCAACAAATCCCTTACTACTGTTTTAGATGTCTTTGAGGATGCCAAGTCCTCAAGGGACTTTTAAAGTGACCGGAAGTGGGTATCATTAACCTCCGTTAAAAAGACCAACCATCTGCAGTGACGTTATAACGTTAGACGTCATACTTGGCGTCTAGTAGTAATAAACCTAGTCATAAAATAGCTGCTTTTAGTTTTAAGGGTTTCGATGCACGGAAAGTTGACAAGCTAATTTTGTTGTGATCTGACCATCCTGTTACAAGGTAATAATAGTTATATGTTGCGGATTGCTTGTGTGTTATTTCAGATAGAAGGCTGAGTAAGACTTGAGACTATGCATGGTGGAACTCGGTGTGTTAAAAAAAACCGGTTTGCACATTATATTTTGTATATAGGTGGTTCTCAAAAGAACCGGTGGGTGTTAACACAACGTTTCTCACGAAACTCTGTTCGTCCTCAGAGGAAGTGCCGGACTCGTGATGATATAAGGCTTAGGCACTGGATGAGAAATAGTGCACTGAAGAGCTTAGGCATTTAATCCTTATCCTTTGGTTAACTGTTGGTGTGCTCAATAATGCATATCATTGTTGATGTGCCTGTAGTGGGACAAGCCAGGAACTTGGGTACAGAGGGTCCATCAGTCTGGCTAAGTATAGAGCCGAATTAATAGAGCCTAAGTATGAGTGCCGCATTGTTGCTGATGTTGAAGCCGACGTCTTAAGATACTGTGTTTGTTGATTTTGATGGCTTTCCTAATGCATCTTGTGTGCCATCTGTCGACAGAAACAATGAGTTGTTTGCTCCTTTTCAGTCGATAACGTGGACCTCTTTGCGTGAGTGCTTGACTATAGCTGATTTTCATCGTCTCCTCCGCGTTCCTCAGCGATGATCTCTTTGAGTCTGGTGGGTAGGTCTCGAAAAGTCTTGCTGATACCTTGCAACGTCTGCAGAGGACCATTACACCATCGCTTGTTTTCCTTGTCCTTGTGGGTCTGTAGTGTGTTTTGGAGTGTGCTCTGTCGATGAGTGGTATGCATTGATGGTTGAGGATGCGTTGGCATGGCTGAGAAATTGGCCGACATTGGGTATAGGGGATCCGACAGCCACAGGTCTTCAGATCTTGACTTGTTCTCTCTAGTATTCGTTGAGCTGGAGTGCTATGAAGTTCTTAGTCGTAGATGTTGTAAGCCCGTTGTACTGTTGTGTGTACGGTTGACCGAGGAGTTTATTCTAGGATGATGGAATGAGTTGTGGAGATACCAGTCTGTGTGAGTTGGCTTGTAGCCGTCGTGCCCGAGGGTACCGTCTGGACGTCAGCAAATATAAAATCTAAGATGTCAAAGTTCAGTGCGGACGTGAGGATACCAAAACAAGCTGATAAAATGTCCTTGTATGGGTGAGTTCGTGATGACTCGGTGAGGGCTTAGATCTTGGAGAGGTTCTTGGGCAGAATCGCATTTACATTGCGAAAGGTCTCCTGTGCATGGGCTGTTTGTTTGTCTAGTGCAGCTAGGTGCGACAGGGTATTTGAGGTATGGATTCATGAAAGAGCCAGGCTGGAAACCTGCAGGATACATGGTTTGACTTGTGGTTCCAGATGGGATCCCATAGTCGAAGACAATTAGGAATGATGTTCGAGTCTCGGCATCTTTTGGAGAAAGCCAGTTTTCAATTAGCTTTGGGTATCAGATGGAGGTTCGTTTGAGGTTTTTGCGACTGTTATGTGATTAGTATCAGAGTTGAGACTATACATGGTGGAAATCAGTAAGAACGGTGTGCGGTTGCAACGTGTGAACTATCCCTTTCTTTTGTCGATGTGTGGTTCTGAACGTACTGGTGAGTGTGAACTCGATCTCCGCTCCGCATTGGAGCCCACGCTCCTGTAAAACTTTTAACTGACAAGGGCAATCGGCACGACGTCCCGAGAAATTGATGTCGTCGAGCGAGTTCGAGTGATTGGACCTCATAAAGACTTGTCAAGGACGTACTGGACTGGGCGCTGACTGGGCAGGGAAAATTGTGAGCATTGTAACAAATGCCGTACACCATGCACACACTAGTCCTATTGCATTTGTCTTGATTGCAGCACATTTACTTTATTACATGTACTTTTCGACAATAAATAATTTTAGACTTCCAGATTAGAGCCTTCCTCTTCATAAAGTCATTATGTTCATTTGATTATCATCTTGATGCAGTAATTCTTCACTTTACTGTATATAACGATCAAATTTTGCTAAAAGTTTTACCGCGCACGTGCATTTGGTTACGTGCGTGCCTGTGTGTTGCATGAACACACAATGGGTGACGTACACATTAACAATTGACTCTAAGGCTTGAACGATTGGTTGATACTGGACCCGCCTTCGAAAGCTCAACCGGAGAGGTTAAACTCCATAAGCTTAGGCCTTGGACTATTTTCGCCTGTGGCAGCACTGCTGTAGATGGTATCGTCGGATACCGTATCGGCCGACCGATCCCGGGGAATCGGTCTGCCCCCTATCATTTTTGCCAAAATGGTGGCAGCAGTGGGATTTGTCGTGGTCGTTTTTTTCCTTCTTGCCATTTTCGCCACAATGGTGGCAGTGGTGGGATTTCTCTTGGTCGTAGTTTGCCCGTCTTCCCGATATCGCCACAATATCACATAGACAACTAGGGTTGATGCTTACATGAAGCAGACAGGTACACAGAGTCATTATGAATTTAAGATGGCAGGCAGGCAGTATCAACCGAACCAGTTTCTAAATGTTTTACGTGTTTGAATGGCTATTACGTCATTACATCGTCCATTTTAAAGCTTGACTTGTGAATGTAGTGTCGTAGGTCTCAGCAATATGGCTCCATGGTAGCAAAATGTTCAGAGGGTAGTGTGAAAATGACCTTTAATCTGATGTGGATGAAAATGGTAATGGTATACGAGAGTTCTCCACCGGAAGTCAGTGATAGCCACTTCCGGTCACTTTGAGAGTGCCATAAATGGACTTGGCGCCCTCGAAAACATCTAGTAACGACCCCAATATTGTGTAAATCGGTTCAATATTGCCGAAAATATATGCGCCTGATCGGTCTGGAGGAGGGGGAACTGGAGACCCCGCCCCCATGGGATCATCCACGAAGTTAAACAGCCTAAAGGGAGTGCTTCTAATTTTCAAGGACGTCACGGACGCTAACCCCGGCAGTACTTATAACACTGAGTTGACTAAACTAAGGTCCATGTGGAAGGCATGCCGGAGGCTCTCTATGTACCGGAGTTGATGAGGAGAGACCAACATTTCGGCGAAATGTCCAAAATTGTCCAAAACCTCGAAATGCATCAACCTCCCGCACGTGCAGTCTCTAAATACTTCCAGATGCACCCCATTTCATTGGGCAAGTACCTTAACAACAAGTACGCGCTGTGGTAGGACTTTAGAACTTCCGACGACAACTCAGCGCACGGAAGCGGTAGACTCATCGGCTTGCACGGCGGTGGCATTCAAATCTAACTATACCTCCGGAGACGAAACCGAGGGTCGACTAAAGTGTTCTATTTATTTGGTTATGGACGCTCAATTACAAATTAGAGAAGGTTGATTTAATAGTTTGCAATATTAAATGAAGCTACCCAAAGATCCACACTGCGTACTTATCTGCAAAAGAACGAAATCGGGCAATATTTACTGTCTTCACAAAAAAGTCGTACTTCGAATACGAGTAGATAACGAGCGACAAGTGCGTCATGCTCTGCGATTTAGAGAAATCAGATCTAAACCGAGCTCTCGGTACTAATAGGAACATCTTGAGGGAATTTCATGCTCTGTTTATTATTGGCGACTGCAGTGTTCGACAAGGTTTGAATAACAGAAAGATTATGCAAGAGATAAACAATTACGAGTTATCCAATCTGGGAATGAGCGGTCCGCTCGACAATCACTCTTGCTGGTTGTTGACACAAAACTAAAACAGCGTACTGAAAGACTTTAGAGAACAGACCGAGTGGATCGCCATGTTTTATTGCAAGGACGAGGGATCGTTTACTCAGTGTATGAAGGAGAACAAAGGAGTTCCCAGAGAAGACGTAAAGTACAATTGAAGACATAGAGTACAATCTCAAAACTTTAAATACACCAAGCTGATATTGAAGACTGATCCTCCGGTAACTTACGAAGTATTGTAAATAATTACGTTTTTCGTTGTAAATTGTTGCAATAACGATATTATATCAGATATAGGTGTATTGACGTTGTTAGGTAAAATAGCTCTACAGCTTTGATTATACTTGATAATAACTACTTTTTCCAGTATAGGACGACCGTTTTGGGCAGAGTGCTCGGCGGGACCACTAAAACGCCAAATTTGTCGGCAAGAAACTCTGCCGTTTACACCAATTTTCTCGACTTAAATGTTCTCATAAAAATGGTTTTCGACCTAAACCGAAATGGTTCGCGACCTAATAAGAATGGTGAGAAACCTAATAAAAATGGTTTTCGACCTAAAAATATGGTTTTAGAGACAAAAGTTATTAAGACGACCGTTTTTTTGGTCGTCCTAACGCGGTCGGTCGTCTTAACATACTTTTTTACCCATACACGGTCGTCCTATACAGGAAAAAGTGGTTATAAGTTATACAGGGTGTCTCTATAAAAAGTATACCCATTTTTAAATTCAAATTATCGCAAAACTACACAATATTTCAGAAAAAGATAAATACCTGTGGAAAGCTTGGAATGTCCTCTGTCCATTGGTATGAGGTTCATTATGTCACTGTCATGGATGACTGAACAAATAATACAGTTATGAAAGGTGTCGAAATCAGCACTGTGACAAGTTGTTTTCTGGAATGACAAAGCTCAGACAGGTGTTCTTCACAATTTCTTTGCTGTTACGTAAGACTTCATAGGTCAGGGATGTACATTTATGCATCACATTATGTAAGTATTCTTGGATGCACCAAAAGTGTTGCATGCCACAGAAAAAGTTTATACCAACAGCAAACATGGTGCAGCTCACAACTCAACAGAGGACATTTGTTGTCAAGACATACCATGAGACAAGAAGTTTCATTGCTGTCCAAAATGCCTGTAGGGACCACTTTCCTGAGAGGCAAGTGCCAACCAAAATGACTATTTGGGAAAATGTGAGAAAGTATGAAGTACACGGGACAAGCTTAAACCGTAACAAGGGACATTCTGGGCACAGACGAACTGGAAGGTCAGAGGAACATATCAACGTGGTAAGAGAGGCGATCGAAGGTAACCCAACGCTAAGCAGCAGGAGGAATGATACAGGATTACCTCGTGCTACCTTCAACAGGATCACACGTCTGGATTTGCATCTCCATCCTTATCACATCCATGTTCAACATCAACTCCTACCAGCTGACCTTGCCAGACGACTTGCCTTTTCACAATGGTTTGTGGATAAATGTCACAGAGATCCACAGTTTCTGCAGTTCCTTAGTATCGGAGATGAGGCAGCCTTTTCCATGAATGGGAAAGTGAATTTTCATAACGAGCACATGTACGCTGAACTGCATCATCCACCGGGTTTTTCTTATGACGTGAACATGAGTAGGGAGAAAGTTAATGTGTGGATTGGACTTTGTGGTAATGGATCATTGTTAGGACCATTTTTCTTTGAAGGAAATTTGAACGGACAGGCATACCTGAATATGATCAATGACTTTGTGGTACCAGAGATGGATCAGATCTTCCATAGACAGCGACGTGGAGTCTTCAGACGGGTGTGGTGGGCTCAGGATGGAGCCCCTGCACACAGACTTATTGCTGTGAGGAATCGTCTAGCAGAGCTTTTTGGTAACCGGGTGATTGCATTATTCCACCAGGTTGAATGGCCTGCAAGATCACCAGACTTGACACCATGCGACTTCTTCCTGTGGGGTCACTTAAAAGGCAAAGTGTTCACCACACCCCCAGCTAACATTCATGAGTTAAGAGCCCGGTTAGTGGATGAAGTGAATCATCTCCGCCAAGATCATGGGATGATAAGGCGAGCAGTAAGAGACATGACACGAAGATGCCAACTATGCATCGTCAGAAATGGTGGGCATGTGGAGGGTACAGCACCCTAAATGTGTCGGGTAGCCTACATGTAAATACAACAATTAAAGGAAAGGATCAGAAAAATGGTGTTGTTTCTTCATTCATTGTCCGGTCACCACTGTCTACAAACTTGTCAGATGTTCAGTCATCCATGACAGTGACATAATGAACCTCATACCAATGGACAGAGGACATTCCAAGCTTTCCACAGGTATTTTTCTTTTTCTGAAATATTGTGTAGTTTTGCGATAATTTGAATTTTAAAATGGGTATACTTTTTATAGAGACACCCTGTATAATAAATTAAAATCTACATTTAAAAGATAAAGATGGAATTAGAAAATATTTTGAAAGAGAGTAAAACGACTAAAATTCTCGAAGTAGTGGCTTTTAGGTAAATTAAAAGCATACCTCGGCAAGGAATACATGTCGCCCATAAAGAAGTAGAAGTAATGAACGAAGAAAGTCTGAATAAATTAAACCAATTACTCTACACTGTAAACAATTGCCCGTTTGAGTTACGTCAAAGTATATCAGAGGGGAACTTACTTTTTTGGTTCGGTGTAGTTAATATAAAATATGAATGGACCAAAGAACGATAGTAAACATGGTTTATCACGCTGGATCGAGTAGTGTCTGCGCTGACGACCCGTTATGCCATGTTGTGATTTCCCGCTACCTTGTCGTTTCGGGGCGGTCGGGTTGGCGTAGTGGTTCTTTTCTCGCCTTTCACCTCTGGCGTCCCGGGTTCGAATCCGGGGCGTGTATGTGGATTGGGTTTGCAGTCCCGCGTGGGTTTTCCCCTAGGGCATTTCTCTGGGAGTTTTCCTCCCACTTCTAAAACTGCAACTCCTTCTTCGTCATCTCAAGTTGATAATATACATGTAAAAAAAACCGTATAGTTGATGGCATAAAGGGCCTTAGTTGCCGAAGATGCCATAAAATAAACAACAACAACAACCTTGTCGCTTCTAAACGGCATCCATAGGTATATGTCATTTATCACATGCATATTCATAGGCGGATCCAGAACATTTTTTAGAGGGTGGGGCTGAGCGCCAAGTTTTTTTTGTGCAAAACTCCAATCCCAATGTTAGAAAAAAAGTGGTATTACCTGGACTACTACCATATAGACTATGGGGAGAGGGTGTATTCTTCTTAGGGGGGAGGGGGTGCGGGCGGGCGCTATATAGGCCTCTCAGGCCCTCCCCCTCCTGGATTCGCCAATGATATTTACAAATTTATTAAATTAAAATAACCTGCCCAAATCTACAGGCCCCATGCTAAACAATGTACACTACTCAAAAGAATTAAAGGAACAAGAGAACATAATGTTTTTGTCATGGTCTATATGGGCTACCGTTAGAACAAGAGGCATTAAAGTTATGTGAAAATCATTCAGGTGTTGTCAATTGATTCTCAAACAATACTCAACAATGTTGGTGAAATCATGCGTGTCTTCTAACAAGTGGATACGGGGGTGTCCACAGGCGTGTTATTTTACCCTGTATAAGGTGTTGGTATTGGTAGTTGTTATCACTTCTTGCAACAAAATGAAGGTTCTTCCAATTCTGTTGATTGTTGTCTGTCTGCTGGGACTGAGTACTGGTGTTCGCCGTCAGTTAACTGAAGCTGATGTTGCTAGAGCTGTCCAGCTCCTTGAATTTGGCAATACACAGCGTGCGGTGGCTGTACATTTTGATGTGTCCGTAAGTGTCATCAACCGGTTGTGGAGACGTTTTCAGGAAGATGGTCTGTACACCAGGAGGCCAGGACAAGGTCGCAGACGTGTGACTACCCCTCCCCAGGACCGAAACCTGAGGATCCTGGCACGTCGAAATCGACGATCTACTGCAAGATCCTTAGCCACAAGCTTCCACAGGGCAACTGATGTCCGTGTTTCCAATCAAACTAGTCAGGAATCGTCTGCATGAAGATGGTATGAGAGCCAGACGACCAGCCACATGCCCCATTTTGTCCGTAGTACACCGCAGAGCCCGGCTGGACTTTGCTAGAAACCATCAATTTTGGCAGATGGACCAGTGGGCACCAGTACTGTTCTCAAATGAAAGCAGGTTCACTGTTTCAACCAATGATAGACGTGTAAGGGTTTGGAGACGGTCGGGGGAACGATATTTCATCTGCAACATTGTCGAATTTGACCACTTTGGAGGTGGATCAGTTATGGTGTGGGCGGGTATCTCCCTGGAGGGGCGTACGGACCTCGTCGTGGTAGCTGGTGGTGCACTAACAGGTTTGAGGTATCGAGATGAGATACTGGAACCTGTTGTGAGGCCATATGCTGCTGCCGTAGGTGAAAATTTCATCCTGGTGCAAGATAACGCTTGTGCACACACTGCACGAGTGTCCATGAACTTTCTTGAGAATGAGGGAATCAGCACGATGCCCTGGCCGGCAAGATCTCCTGACCTAAACCATATAGAGCATGCATGGGACATGCTTGGCAGACGTGTTGCAGGTCGAGAACATGCTCCAGACTCTGTACAGACACTCAGAGAGGCCTTGGTTGAAGAGTGGGAGAACATTCCTCAAGACTCCATAAGACAGTTAATTTTAAGCATGCCTCGACGCTGTCAGGAGGTCATACCAGTTACTAGACAATGATTAATTAACGTTTACTTTGCCAAAACGTGGACAATGTACGGATAGTCATGATAACCTGCCAGATGATTATGTCCATATTTTTATTCATTCATGTTTTAGTCATGTTAACAGGCTACCACATCAATAAATTTCGCCATACATTGTTGAGTATTGTTTGAGAATCAATTGACAACACCTGAATGATTTTCACATAACTTTAATGCCTCTTGTTCTAACGGTAGCCCATATAGACCATGACAAAAACATTACGTTCTCTTGTTCCTTTAATTCTTTTGAGTAGTGTATTATACCCCAACGAGCCACACAACAATAACAAGCCACACAACAAGAACGTGAATTCGGGGGTACCAATACAGAAACAACAGAGTAACGAGTAGAACAAACAGGTTTGGAGTTTATATCTTAAGACATTAGGAGTCAATTAATAAGAGAACGATAAAATTGCACGAGAAAAAATAATAGACATTTAGTAGCAGAATATAGCAAATGAGTTCAAGTATACAAAAGGACTTTTATACGTGAATTCGTTGGGGTAGAAAGGATGTGCCGTTAAAAGAGGTGATGAAGTAAATTTGTATTCACTGTCTACACTGCCAAACAAATATAATGTTAACTTTATTCGCAAAGGATTAAATTGACATTTAAACAATAACAATTATGAAAGCGCCACGAAGGCGAATAAGAGGTTGGCGACAACAAACGAGAGAACTCCATTGCTACAAGCGGCGGGTGATGCTACTGATGTTACGAGTAAATTCGTAAGATCAAGTCAGACACTTTAGGCTGCAAACGAAAAACTTTAAACATTTAAGGTTTGGTTTTGAATTACGTGCTGCTAAACTCGACGAGTTGGACGAAAACATTTAAAAACGACAAAGGTTAAAAGTTAGGAAATTGAAAAAGAAGGCGAACTCGAAAACCAGAAAAAATAAAGAAACTTGAAGATGAAGGATGGACACTTTCAGAGGCGATTAATAATCTCAGGGATGGACTCAGAAATCAGATTAAAAGAATCAAAGAAACGTTTCGACACGATACTGGCAGAGAAGATTCGAATTTTGTTCGACGAACAGGGTATCAAGATCTTGATCATCTTAGTAATATAGCGTTTTCTACAGTGATAGGTATGATAAGCTACCGTCATAGCTGGCGTAAGAGGGTGCCATCATCGCTGGTTGGGGTGGTTCAGCAACTACGCCGGTAACGCCGTCACAACTGACCAAACAAAAGAATGCGGTAGATTGGATCAAATCTGTTTAAGAAGGTTGGAGCTAAACTGCTCGTTGCTTTGCCCGGAATCCTCGGCAGCATAGCCAGTTGGTTATTTACATTGTTGAGTAAGATTTATTGCGAACAAATTTCTATGAACGAAAACTATTATAACGTAAGACCGAGTACCATTTTTGGTAATTTACCACTGAGCGGCGTACACCGTAGGCCTATATAATCAGGTTGCTGCCAGGAGTACACCACCAACCCGGGTGTTTGTTTGAATAACGGAATAATCAACGAGTTTTAAGCGGGCCTCCCACTGTGCAATTTTTGCCACGAATTTTCTACGATTTGGTACGATTACTAGAGAGTGTCTATTCACTCTACACACAATCGTACCAATTCGTAGGAAATTCGTGGCAAAAATCGCACAGTGGGAGGCCCGCTTTAAGGAAAAAGACTGCAACGATCGATTTATCGTAACCGATCACCAAAAACTGATTGAAATTATTTAGTATAGGTTTTCTCGCTCGAATACATCAGAAATGCATTCGATTTCATTTGTGGAAGTACGTATTCAAGTGATTTTGATCAGGACGCAATTTCTTTGGTTCTTATATTAAGTTATTCAATTTCGTTTAAAGACATTTACATTTGTTCGCTAATACATCTACATTAGAATTTGCGTCATTTAAGTACAAAGCATTAATCTTCATTCAATTTAGCACAAACTCAGGGCTTGGGCGAATTTGAATGGTTTTCGCTGGTAATTCAAAATTGAATGCGCGTAGTTTTAAATTTTAGTGCGAAATTTTCCCGATTGCGTGCTCGAAAAACCAAATCGAATGCTCTCTTTAAATAATAATTTTTGAAGGATGATCCCAAACTGAATTCAAATTCGGGCTAAAACGAATGCATCTGAAACGAACTTGGGGGGTACTTTGTTAAAACTGAACGAAAACTTATAATAAAATCTCCTTTATAAATAAAAAATACCCAGAATTTTGCTGATTGGTCACTTTGATATCTATAATCTGAAAAAATAATGAACATTGCCACTTCTCAGAAGTATGGTGCACACTGGTTTAAAATATGTAGTGATTTGGTTATTTTAAGTCACTTAAAATTTTGAAATTCTGGTTGTCAGATATTTCATGTTATTTTGAAACACCCCATGCACATTATTTTAAAGGGACCATTTTGCCTGCAAATCAAGGAAACTCTTTATTAACCTTTAATTAACGACTAATTATTGGACTGAATTGGCCCCCTCAAAAATTTGATCTGCCACATGGACGGATCAAATGGATTTTATTACATTATCCATTTGGGATTATGTAAAAAAATAAAAATATGGGAAACTGTGTGGTGTACATGTACATTTACATATAAAGGGACCATTTTGCCAGCAGTATACCGTTTTCGGCACTTTTAGAGTGTACAATGGAGACGCTTCACTAGCCCTTTAATTAACCACTAATTAGTGGACCAATTTGGCCACCTCCAAAATCTGTTCTGCCCCATGGACGGATCAAATGGATTATGTAATAAAAATGTGGTGTAATAAAGTATGTGGTGTACATTTACTTTTAAAGGGACAATTTTGTCAGCAGTATTACGTTTTCGGCATTTTTAGAGTGGAAAATGGAGACTCCTCATTAGCCCTTGAATTAACTACTAATTAGTGGACCGAATTGGCACCCTCCAAAATTTGATCTGCCCGTTAGATGATTGAGTTAGATAACACCGTGAAAAAAAAACATTTATATGAGAATTTTAACAATTTTCGTTGCCAGAGTGTCAGAACTCGTGTTATAAAAACATAAGAGTTGACCACCTTTTACTGCCTCCGTTTGAGATTTTAAGCGGGATTTTAAGACCATGGCTGAGACCGCGGCTGGATTTAGGGCCCTATCCGCGGCTAGGGTAAGTCAGGTCGCGTGCGCGTAGCGAGGTACACTAAAGATCCGGGCCGAAAGCATACTATGGCTACAGCGCGCGCGGCAATGGCGGAAATGTAAACAAACAGTGTATCAAATTGCAAGTATCATGGGACGCGAGACGCGAGACGCGAGACGCGAGACGCGAGACGCGAGACGCGAGACGCGAGACGCGAGACGCGAGACGCGAGACGCGAGACGCGAGACGCGAGACGCGAGACGCGAGACGCGAGACGCGAGACGCGAGACGCGAGACGCGAGACGCGAGACGCGAGACGCGAGACGCGAGACGCGAGACGCGAGACGCGAGACGCGAGACGCGAGACGCGAGACGCGAGACGCGAGACGCGAGACGCGAGACGCGAGACGCGAGACGCGAGACGCGAGACGCGAGACGCGAGACGCGAGACGCGAGACGCGAGACGCGAGACGCGAGACGCGAGACGCGAGACGCGAGACGCGAGACGCGAGACGCGAGACGCGAGACGCGAGACGCGAGACGCGAGACGCGAGACGCGAGACGCGAGACGCGAGACGCGAGACGCGAGACGCGAGACGCGAGACGCGAGACGCGAGACGCGAGACGCGAGACGCGAGACGCGAGACGCGAGACGCGAGACGCGAGACGCGAGACGCGAGATTTGGTAGTCAAAATGCGAGATGCGAGATGCGAGACGCGAGATGCGAGATGGCAGGTGCTGAACACCATAGTAGCCATAGTGTGCTTTAATTCGGCCCAGATCTTTAGTGTACCTAGCTACCCTCACGCGACCTGACTTAACCTAGCCGCGGATAGGACCCAAAATCCAGCGCGGTTTCAGCCGCGATCTCAGCCGTGGTCTTAAAATCCCGCTTAAAATCTCAAACGGAGGCAGTAAAAGGTGGTCAATTCTTATTTTTTATAACACGAGTTCTGACACTCTGGCAACGAAATTGTTAAAATTCTCATAAAAATGTATTTCTTTTCACGGTGTTACCTAACTCAGTCATCTATTAAACGGGCAGATCAAATTTTGGAGGGTGCCAATTCGGTCTACTAATTAGTAGTTAATTAAAGGGCTAATGAGGAGTCTCCATTTTCCACTCTAAAAATGCCGAAAACTGAATACTGCTGACAAAATTATCCCTTTAAAAGTAAATGTACACAACATAGTTTTTTTTAAATTTGCTTTTTTATTGCATAATCCACTTGTTCCGTCCATGGGGCAGATACACTTTTGGAGCTGGCCAAATCGGTCCACTAATTAGTGGTTAATTAAAGTGCTAATGAGGAGTCTCCATTTTACACTCTAAAAGTGCCGAAAACGGTATACTGTTGACAACATTGTCCCTTTAAAAGTAAATGTACACCACATAGTTGCACAAATTTGCAAGTGGGAAAGTGTTTTCGCACAAAATCATAAACGAGTTCGTCATTGTCCGTTTTCTCCGTAGAAAATAGGAGCGTGATTCTATCCATGCTTAATCCTCGACAACGGTGTATCAGGAAAAGACGCAATACTGCCCACATACGGTCGACAGCGGCCCTTGGAGGTTTCGGCGGTTGTAGATGGTAGTCACAGCGTGTCTGTTCTTTGCACACTTGATGTGCGTTGAAAACGCCAATTGGCCACTCAATACAGAAACTTGTTTACTGGGAGTAGCCTGCCGTACCGGCTAGCGTCGGTTGGTTTATTTACATTTGTTCACTTTCCTCAAATCTACTTAAAATTTATACATATTTAAATGACGTTTGTTTCCGCTGATTCAATCTGCCCAGGGTTAAAAACCAGAGAGAAAACTCAAGGAGAAAAAACTCTGGAAAACCTTATGGACTTAACTTGTTAATATTACTGGATGTCTAAATAACCCAAAATATATTATAGGAACCGTCTTTTCCTTACTTTTTCATTCACACACAAAAAAAAGAAAATTTCAAATTTCAAAAAATTAACCGACCTAGCAGCTTGGTGGTCTCAGGCTAGAATGCCACTACAACCCAACAACCACGCCCTCCTGCTACTGTAGGCCACATGCTATTCAAAGCAGCTCTATTGTGCAAAACCTCTCAACCGTCCAACTCGTGCGTATCGTACAGACAAAGATTTCCTGCTATACTGCGTACCGCAGGAAATAAAACGTCTGTTTTTTGCACACTTGATGTGCGTTGAAAACGCCAATTGGCCACTCAATACAGAAACTTGTTTACTGGGAGTAGCCTGCCGTACCGGCTAGACTTTCAAAGAACGGGACTAACCGGTGTAATCTAAAAGACGAAAAAATTATAAGTTTAGGTGCTTAGTTACGTCTAATCTACTTTCTAACGAATCTGAAACGTAACCATCTTTAGACATGTCACTCTTCCACCTTCCGTGTCGTTTCCAACACCGTTCATTTACCGACGACCTTGCAGCAGCAGAGGCTCCCCCTGCCCTCAAGGAATGCAACCCTATGTTGCTATTTCCACAAACTTCCCTCAATCTGGTTACTACCGTTTCTCTAGCTCTCGTATAACTTAATGGTTTGTTTTTGTTAATTAAGAACCGATTGCCGTTACTACTGTAAGCCGGTTTGAAAAGAAAATGATCTGAACTTAAATCGATATTAGCGTTATTTATAAATCTCTTAAGTATTGATACTGGACATGCGTTCGTTTCCCCTTCATGAATGACCACGTCACTTCCCTGACGGTATTGGTCCGTTTTACTTTTGGAAATATGAACCGACATATAACCTTCGAAAAAGGTCAGGTCCTTGCATTTTAGTGCACTGACCTCACCGAATCTCATGAAACCTGCAAAGCATAATATAATAATACTCAGGTCCCTTAAAACCAAAATGTCTTGCGATGTAGAATATTTTTCACACAAGGAAATTAATTGCTCTTTGGTAACTATCTCTTTTTTATGAGTCGGATTACTATTTTGCTGCTTAGCCGATTCTAACAAACTATTTACATAGTGATTGGTAGTAGGATCTGCCAGACCCCTAACTTTGTGGGCCCATTTTATGCCGTACACTGCGGATTGCACTACCCCTGCTGAACTGCCAGAGTCTATCAAATACGTTAGATACAATGCGACGTACACGGGTTGTGCTGGCAAAGCCTCCGCGCCCTCGGACGTGATGAAGGATTTCCATCTTCTGAACGCTCCGTAGTACTTAGTTACAGTTCCGTCGCTCTTGGACTGCAGTAGATGATTGGCCATGCTTTCCGCAAGTGAAAGAAGATGTTCCGAGGAGGTCCCTGTGGCTTCTACATCCTGTAGCACGGCTCTTCTAAGTCCTAGATCTGAAATTAAGATATTAGAATGTCAGTTTCAATGCAATCATTTTCATTTTACTTCTACTTTTACCGGAAATTCCGTTATTGCCTTTGCCTCTCTCTATTATTTGTTTCCATTACTTCTAGGCCGAGCTCTCTGGTTTCTTTTAGGAAACTCCTGAAACTATCGTTTCCATGAACTTTCAGCCAAAATGGCGCCGATTTCCGTAGAGGTATGACCGAGATACTTTATGTTTTCAAGTACGAGTTTATCGACAGTTTTCATATGAACCCGGGTGGTGGAACCCACCAATATGGTCCGTGTCCCACGGCTGTTCTAAATACCGGCTGTTCTAAATACCGGCTGTGCCTTAGCACCACCATCTGGAATTAAATTTTGTACACCGTTTTCAAGGCAAGCAAACCTGTCACAACAGACTGTAAGAACTCCAATCTTTGTCCGATTTCGCAAATACTGCTTTGTTAATTTTCCTGTTGACACTGCACTATCGTGATTTCTTACTCGGAGCGTCTGCTTTCTTGTCCCGTTTCCTCGGAACCCCTACTGGCTGTAACTGTGCATTGTTTACCTTGCAGGTATCGCTTATTTTCATAGCTATGCCCCGTTTTATTTCCATAGCTAATTCATGTTTCTTACTCCCTTCCAGGATGATTTTCATGACATTCTTGATGTCTGTGTACCGTTTCACGGTCTGCCCTTCCAGGCTTCTTTCTAAGGAACGCAATGTCCCAATTGCTTCTAGCTCCCTCTCCGTTCTCAACCTACCCCTAGGTATAGTGTGGGATTATTATTATTATTATTGTTATTATTATTATTATTCATACTTTTCCTTTTCTCTTTTAAACGTTGTACCGCAGGCTGAAAATTGCCGTTAGGGACCAATGCCTCATTTAGGAATTCATACTCCAGATTCTTGTTTAATGTTAATTCTAATTTTTAACAATTTCACTTATCTTATGTTCCGTCTCTCCCGATTTCTGGAGGCTCCTGCAATCCGCTCGCCAGTGCCCCGGCTTGCCGCATGCGAAACACAAGCCTGGTTTCGCTGTGAGATTCGTCGGACTCGCATTCGGAACTGGTTTCGGTGCGCCGCTGATCTGTCCTTGCTGCCATCTCGGGCTATATGGGTGTGGCCACTTGTAATTAAACAGTCTCTTGTTCTTCTCTTTGTATTTCTTCTGGGCTCGTGACTCCGCTTTCCAAATCTTCTTTTCGTCTTCTGAATCGTCAGCAATTGCGTTCGCTTGGTACTCGGCGACGGTTCTCCACCCAAGTTCGGAACTATCCGCTATCTTGATTAGTTTCTGTCTCTGCTCTACGAGTTTCATACCTTCCTCTATCTTCTCCTGGACTTTAGTAGTCATCTGACGGGTTCTTGTGTCTTCTTTCAGTAGAGCGTCAGCCTCCTTTAGTTTCTCCTGAATCTTTGCGTTTGCCTTGTGTTGTTCCTCGTTCCCTCTTTTGTTAAATTTGTATTTATCATTGCCTATTTGCTCTATTTTTGCTACTTGGACTTCGCTTAACATCCGTTGATTTTCGTTAATTTGTTGATTAAATGAATTCAACTTAACGGTTATCAGCTCGTCTAGTTTGCTCAATAATTGCCCCTGGGCTTCTTGCATGTGCTCTTGGACCTGGTTTTGAATCAAAGCCGGCAAACCTGTTGTAGTCTCCATGTCTGGGCAGCGCGAAATTAACCGACCTAGCAGCTTGGTGGTCTCAGGCTAGAATGCCACTACAACCCAACAACCACGCCCTCCTGCTACTGTAGGCCACATGCTATTCAAAGCAGCTCTATTGTGCAAAACCTCTCAACCGTCCAACTCGTGCGTATCGTACAGACAAAGATTTCCTGCTATACTGCGTACCGCAGGAAATAAAACTTCTTTGAAGAAAACTCGGGTTGTCCGTAAAGCGGGCCTCCCACTATGCGATTTTGGCCACGAATTAGGTACGATTAGCTACGATTGGGTACGATTGTGTGTAGAGTCTATAGGCAGTCTCCAATAATCGTACCAATTCGTAGGAAATTCGTGGCAAAAATCGTACAGTGGGCCTCCCACTGTGCGATTTATGCCACGAATTAGGTACGAATATGTACGATTTTGGTAGATTGTGTATAGACTGTATACACAATCGTACCAAATCGTAGCTAATCGTTGGGAATTCGTGGCAAAAATCGCACAGTGGGAGGCCCGCTTAAGAGTCGAAATATTCGCGGACACCATCTCGCGCGATATAAACGGCCACCCAATGCTGTCCCGATTTTGTGGAGGGGTCAGTGTTGAAGACGAGGGCGCTCGGACTCGACGGGGCAGGCGATGTTTAGGTAACTGATCGCACGCGAAGACCCCTCTGAAGTAATGTCGGGTGAATCGGTCACTTTTCAAAATCAGTATCCATGTCATCGGCGCGTCGTACAGTTGGCGTAGTCTGAGTTGTTCACATTTTATGATTTTTTTCTTACATTTGGCTACGTTTGACAGCCATATTGATCGCTGTCTTGAATTTAAAGCATGGTAGCAAAATAGCACACCAGAAACAAATTTGTGAGGGTAAAAAAAGATGTATTTAATTATTTTAAATGTTTATATGTTTTTATCATTATTTTACTAATATTGGCCACCATCGTGGATATCTCCAGACCATTTTTAAAATTAACATATGTTTTATGACCTCAAAATTAAGGCACCCCAAAAGTTGTGCGTTAGTAAGTTGCATGCAGTTGTCATTTTTGACAGCTACAGTGATCGCCATCTTCAATTTGGAGCATGATAGCACAAAATAGCTCAATAAATTAATTTGTACACTAGGGTATAAAAACGTACAACTAACAATTTTATGTATGCTTTTATCTTATTATTTTGCTAATTCTTTTCAATTTTTTAGCATTTTTGGCAGCCATTTTGACCGTCATCTTGGATATCTCAAGAGCATTTTTTGTCATTGGTACGTCCAAAATATCGTTCAGGATCATAAAAGGCACCTTAACAGTGTGTGGGTTGGTTCGGGGGAGGGGGGGGGGGATTAATGTACGTGTTTACCGTAATTTTTTGCCCATTATGTATCATTTTCCTCATATATGGCCACTTTTGGCAGCCACATTGGTCGCCATTTTGAATTTGGAGCATGGTACCCCAGAATAAAGTTGCGAGGGTCAAAAACATATAACTAGCAATTTTATAAATGATGTTGTCATATTATGTGGCTAATATGGGTGATTCCATAAATTCGGGCCCCAATGGCACGAATGGGTAGATTGTACTTTCATGTTGAATTGTCAAGTTACTTTAGTCCACATGTTATTTTTTGAGTTTCGCTTGTGTCACCAACATCAATTTGTACTAAACAAAACCTTCAAAATTGGTATCATGAATATTCGTTGTCCTAATTCTGACTAAAAATAGGCTAAAATTATTACTTTTTAGGCAAACATTTGTGACATTTTAAACACATCATTTTAAAACTAAGATTTTCCTTGTTTTCGGTGGGCTAGCTTGGTTTTGTAAATTGAAATGATTGATAACACATTGCTTTTGACAATAAAAATTTGATGAACAATTTGATATGTTCGTAATACAAGAGGTTTGGCAACAAAAATGTGTGTCCCCTCTTAATACCCCAGTCGCATTTCCAAACCGATGTCTTCCCGGGTACTTTAGGGGCTTTTTTTGGCACTTTCGGGAGGGGCCCGGTGGGACTCCCAGCGGCTGCCGGGCAATTTTTGGCTTCGGGCGGGCCCCCGGTTCATTTTAATTCGAACTTAAAATCAACTAGGGGTCCGGCGAAAAATACAAGCCGGATCGAAGCCGTAACCTAATCGTAAAAACATCAATAATTTTACGATGAATGGAGATATTTAGAGGGTATACATGAATCTTAACCCCTGAAAAGAACTTACATACCATAACTTTTAGGAAACTGAGTAAATATGCACATTTAATAAATGGTTTTAACATATACAAAACTTACCCATAACTTATTCGACGTACGCCAGCGTATTCGCCAAATTTTTCATACGTATCAGGGTATCGTTAGTATCAACGAGTCGGTTAGAACTTACGTTTACGCCATACTCGGATCTCAAGCTCAAGCAAAGACTAACATAACGGCAACGGGCACAGGATTAGACGCTCAGCTTCAGGTTTTTTTTATCGTGGAAGATTCAATCAACGCCCCATTAAACATTCAAGACTCCATCGACCGTTATCAAGATTCTTTGCATTATGCCAGGTCTTCTTTAAATGTTGTTATTGGTCCGGACTTGTACTTGATTCCTTCCGATATGAGACTGAGGGTGGGAATTCATGAGGGGTATAACAACGAGAGCTACCAACGATATGAATACGGGTTACGATGGGAATTTAAACTCAGACTCGGTTACTGCTCAACCTCAACCTGCGATTCAAGTTCAA
This sequence comes from Henricia sp. BOLD:AAB3569, assembly GCA_037783545.1. Lineage (NCBI taxonomy): Eukaryota > Metazoa > Echinodermata > Asteroidea > Spinulosida > Echinasteridae > Henricia > Henricia sp. BOLD:AAB3569. Next base: position 80,964 of record JBBELK010001798.1, read on the forward strand.
CCTCAACCTTCAATTCAAGTTCAACCCCAACCTTTAATTGAAGTTCAAGCTCGACCTCAACCCTTGATTCAAGCTCAGCCACAATCTCATCCTTTAATTGAAAATCAAATACCACAGGCTGGGGTGGTCGTGTATCATATTATTTCTTCCGGGGTTCAAAAACAACAAGAACCAAACATTGCGCAAGAAGGTATTTTTAACTCTGGTGATCACGAAGAAGAAAAGACTTCTATCATCGCCGGATTTTTAACGATTGCTGGAATAGGTTATTTGCTTTACAAAGTAAAAAACTAGATAGTCTATTTTAAACGATATGACGTGAAAAAGTGGGTTTACGTTACCTAATCCAAAATGATTAGGTAACGTAAACCCCCTTTTTCACGTCATATCATTCAATAGAGTATAATTTTTAAAATTAAATGTTCTTTTGTACGTAAACAAAAATCAACAGAGCAACACCGCTAATCATAGCCCAGACGTGTTCCGCTAAAAGTCCCACGGTCTTGCTTAACAGATTAAATTACCAACTGGCTATGCTTCCAAGGATGCCTGGCATCACTGCGAGAAGTTTAACGCCCAACTTTGTCAACAAATTGGCCAAGTTTTCCAATCGTCTTTTCATCCATTCCGTAACGTTCTTAGGTTTAGTCGGTTGTGATGGATTGATAGGTTTGTTCGGACTGACCGATGAGCCACCACCACCACCAGCGGCGGTGGCTGTAGCTGCACCTCTTACTCCGGCTACTACACTAGCTATTAACGTACTTATCACCAAAGAAAAAGCGGCTAGAATGCTTACGACAGTGATACCCTGTTCTCTAAATAGCGTTCTAATTTTATCGGCTAGAGTCTTATCGGCATATAACATTTTGTTGAGTGTTCTTTGGATCCTAATCATTTGACTTTTTAATGGTGTAGAATTTGACTCTATAATCTCTAACCGACTCGATCTCTCTATATACACATTTTCTATAACTTATATATCTTTTCTTCTTCTAATGTCTTTTAAAATTCAGCAATTCTTCTTTTACTATATTCTATTAGGTCATCTGACAAATTAACAATTTCTACATCTTTCATATTAAATTTTACACCCACATTTGACGCTATAATATCTTCTTCAATTTGTATGTCCGATCTTAATTCAGCAATTTTTTCTTCACTGGCTTTTATGGGTGCTTTTACTTCATATTTAGTTTTTGTAATTGTATCGTCAAACAAATCTAATTTGGCTAAATTAGATTTTAACATACCGCGTTGAGTCACCAACTCAACGTTTAAAGCCTCTAAGTCTCTTAATGGGTTCTTCTTATCTAGGTCTATTATGTCTAACCCTTCTAGGTCCCATAACTTTAACCTATCTGTTTGGATGCCCTAGTTCTTGAGGTGAAGCATTTTTTATATCCGTTTCTGAAATCCCTGTTACTTCAATTACCAATCTAATTTCACCCTCAGAGATGCCTATAGGGCCCTAGCAAAACCTTCAAAGTTCTTACTCTTATACGAATCAAATAATTGTTTAGCGGTTAAAGGTTTTCCACCACGTTCTGTAATGCGATACATATTTCCTTGCCAAATTGCATCTATACTATTGTCTTTATTAACTTCAAATGTCACGTCTGGGTGGTCGCGGGGAAATTTCGTTCTTTCTATATATTTAGTTATTACCTCATTTATAAGATCTTCATCTTCAGTTTCTCTTAATGTTACATCGACTGAGTCTCCTGTTACGTTTAGATCAGTTTTCTCGGGTTGTTTTGGTAATTGCCTTAATACTGGGATGTCTTTCCCTTTCCATTTTACGAATAGTTAATTACCCTTTTAAAACTTGAAATCATCATAGTCCCTAGTAAAGGTTTTATAGTGTGGTAACACATTTCTATCATAAAACGAATCGACGGCATTTCTTTTATCACGTTCTTCTTCATCTACAATGTTAGCTTGCTCAAATAATAATTTATCGACGGCTGGGTCATTAGTTTCTTGCATTGGTGGGGGTTGATCGAGGTTAGTTTCATCTTCAAGGTCTTCATCTTCAAAGTCTGCATCTTCTGGTCTGTAGGTTTCTAAACCTCCTATCGGTATAAATTCACTGCCTTCGGCCATTCTTATTTATTAAAATTACTAATTTAATTAAATCAAAAATACAAATTTTAAACTGAATTTACGACGTTGGGTGGTAATAATCCTTGAGTAGTCAACTAATTTGTAGTAAACGTAGCCGATGTAATATTTATAAGTTTAATTAATCATGTTTGTAATCGTCCATGTTTGGTAATTCGGAATAATTTGTTTCGATAGGTTGCTCTCTGACAGGCTTTGGTTTTGGCTTTTCGATCGTCGTATCTTTATCGGCGAAATAACTCCAAACTGGCTTATTCACCGCCTTTTTAAATAAATAGAGCGACACGCCCACTCCGACTACACCTACCAAAGCGTTCACTTTAGTCGAGGACCTGAGACACTTTTGTATGCACTTCATTTAGGAGAGGATTTCTGAACTGATCTAGGCTAATTTGACCCCAAGGAACAACGTGGGATGTGTGCCAAATTCGCTACCCGGGACGAAATACCCGAAAATGACCACGCCCTTTTAAGAATGGCCACGCCCCTTTCTTCATCAGAATTGCTGATTCCGACATAGTTGTTTCTACTGAATTAAACTGATATTAGCTAATACAACTTGGGATGTGTCCCAATTTCGCTATCTGGGGAGTAGTACCCAACATTTACCACGCCCTTTTAAATGACCACGACCTTTATCAGAAGTGCTGCTTACGACATAGCTGTACATGTATCTACTGAACTCGACTGATATAAGCTAATTTGACCAAGATGAACAACTTGGGAATTGTGCCAAATTCAATATCCATGGAAAATAACTCAGAAATGACCACACCCTTTGAAATGACCACGCCCCATCTTATCAGAAGTGCGGCTTCCGACATAGTCAAACTACTGAACTCAACTGATATAAGCTAATTTGACCCCGAGGAATAACCTGGGATGTGTGTCAAAATCGCCCTTTTTATAATGACCACGCCCCTTATTTAAAGTGCTACTTCTGACATCGCTGTATCTATTGAACTTAATTGATATATCTAATTTAACCCCGAGGAGCAACTTGGGATTTGTACCAAATTCGCTATGTGGGGAGAAAAGCCCCAAAACGACCACGCCCTAAATGACCACACCCCTTATCAGAAGTGCTCCGTATGACATAGCTGCATCCACTGAACTCAACTGATATCAGCTAATATGACCCCGAGGAACAACATGGGATGTATGCTAAGATGGGGAGAAGTACCCCAAAATGACCACGCACTTTTAAATGGCCACACCCCTTTTTTCATCAGAAGTGCTACTTCCGACATAGTTGTATATTCAGAACTGTTTCAGCTGGGTATCTGGGTTGCTCAAAATGTTCAGAATGGCCATGATGTTCAGGGGGTCATATAAGAGTTTCGAATACTATGTATCTTAAACGTAAACGTTCCAAGCTTAAATTGTACATATGTCTATTTCTTGTTCTGTATAGTGCACTCACACAGGAGTAAACCATGTTAGAGTTTGAAATGGCTGTTGTTATGACTTTGGTCTTAATGACATTATAGCATTTGTTTAGGGGTAGGGTAGGCAATGCACCCTATCAGCAGTATAGATTTAACACGAATAAAGAGATTTTGAAATAATGTGCACCAAGCTATAGTCAGTAGATTTGTTTTCTTTTGAATAATTTTCACCTTTTAACTACATGTACTTTGAACAAGGCGAAGCACAAGGAGCAGTGAGAGCGACCTCATCCTAAAAAGAAACAATTATTATACCATCATCGGATTGCTACACAAAGTCGAGAATAAATTTTGCTCTGCAATCAGATACTGGTATATTTCTCTCCAAAGCAAAGACCCCTCTTTGCCCTGTAATGCACGCGGTAGAGATCTAATTTCTACCAAAATAGTAATTTAAAACTCTTCTATGAGCCCCCTAAACATTATGACCATTCCGAACATTTTGAGCAACCCAGAAAAAACAACTATGTCGGAAGTACATTTCTGATATGAAGGAGGTGTGGTCATTTTCGGGCAATTTTCACCGGATAGCGAATTTGGCACACGTTGTTCATCGGATTTAAATTAGCTTATATCAGTTGAGTTCAGTAGTACATCTATGATGGAAGTAGCATTTCTGATAAGGGGCGTGGCCACCTTTAACAGGGCGTGGTCATTTAAAAGGGTGTGGTCATTTCTGAGTTCTTTTCCATGGATAGTGAATTTGGCACAATTCCCAAGTTGTTCATCGGGGTCAAATTAGCTTATATCAGTCGAGTTCAGTAGATACATGTACTAGCTATGTCGTAAGTAGCACTTCTGATAAAGGTCGTGGTCATTTAAAAGGGCGTGGTAATTTTTGGGTACTTCTCCCCAGGTAGCGAATTTGGGACACATCCCAAATTCCCAAATTCCTCGGGGTCATATCAGTTGAATTCAGTAGAAACAACTATGTCGGAAGCAGCAATTCTGATGAAGAAAGGGGCGTGGCCATTTTTTAAAGGGCGTGGTCATTTTGGGGTATTTCGTCCCGGGTAGCGAATTTGGCACACGTCCCACGTTGTTCCTTGGGGTCAAATTAGCCTAGATCAGTTGAGAAATCTCTCCTAAATGAAGTGCATACAAAAGTGTCACAGGTCATAGACTACTTGTAATTATCGCTTTCTGGTGGGGTACTATCTACAACTTACATTTCGTTTACCATTTCTCGCAATTTTACGTTTTGCTCTTTAATTTGGTTGTTGTGAGCGGCTAGCTTCTTGTCTAGTTCCACTCTCTTGTTTCACTAAAGTTACCTTTTTGGCGGTAGGTTCGGGTTTGACTTCTTGAACGGGTTTGGTTTCATCTACCGAGTTATCCATTTTAGTATAAATAATATTATTTTAAATCAATTTTCTGCGTCGTCGTCTACTTGCAATTCATCTACAGGCTATAGTGCAGTTTTTATCACTAGTTCTTCTTCAACAACTTCAACGTGACTGGCTGTAATTAAAATAGCCGTCAATGGACCTACCAAATAACCACAACTCAAGTATACTTTACTCAACATTCTACTTATGCCCGAGTTTACCGCGGGGTTAGTCTAAATTCTACGTGTAACTTTGCCTCGTCGTCGATGTTCAATCTGAATTTACCTATTCCTATTTTTGGTAACAATAATTTGACGGCTTTAGTAAACGCAGATATCAACGGTAATCCTTGTCCTTTAATCATCTCGGCGCCGATCTTAGTCTCATAAAGTTGATTAAGTTTTACTAGCGAATCTTCATTCATTATTTTTTAATCTTTGTGGGTGTATTCTTTACCTAAGTAAGCTTTTGCTTTGCCCGACGCTACTACTTTTATCATTTTTGTTTTCAAATCTTTAGTCTGGCCAGAATCGTTAAAAATATTTTCCAAATCCATCGTATTTAATTATACATTTTATTTTATTATATAACTTTTCCGCGTAATAAAAATATCGCATAAACCACCAAATCTCTAACGCTATTGTAGATAGCACCGTTAGTTTAATTATCTTTAATGTTATATTAATTACGTCGCAATTGTCCATCATTTACAATACCAAACGTAAATATTTACAATGAAAAATATAACTATTTATAATACGTCGTAAGTTACCGGAGGATCGGTCTTCAATATTAACTTTACGTACTTTATGTTTTTCAATTTATACTCTAAATCTTCAATTTCTTCTCTGAGTACTCCTTTATTTTCTTTCGTACATTGAGTAAAAGAGCCTTCGTCTTTACAATAAAACATGGCGATCCACTCGGTCTGCTCTCTAAAATCCTTTAGTACGCTGTTGTACTTTTGAGTCAACAACCAGCAAGAGTGGTTGTCGTGCCGGGCGCTCATCGCCAAATTTTATAACTCACAGTTTTGAGAGTCTAAAAGACTTACGGTACTTAGATCTTGTCTCGCGCTGCAGTCGTCTATTATAAACAGGGTGTGAAATCCTCGCAAGAGATTTCTATAAATACTCAAAGCCCTGTTTAAATCTATTTTATCCAAATCGCACAACCAGACGCTTTCGTCGGTCGTTATCCAACTTTAGTCGTAGTACGTTTTATTTTCATAGATTGTCGTACACAGTATTACGATGTATTCAAAAATGTCCTTGTATACGCCCGACAATAATAGTTTTGCCGGACAATAATACTTTTTCCGGATTTCGTTCTTCCACATATTAAAGCGAAGTGTGGTCTCTCACCTTAGAGAAAGACTGAGTTTCTTTTTGGCAATTTTCACACGAGCAGACCTCTTTTCTTTTCTTCGGTTTAGGCAACTCGCACGTACATTTTGATGGGTCTTGTTTTCTGATTGGATAATCACAAATCCAACAATTTTTTGAATCGTTAAATTTTGTTTTGTCTGTTTTTTGTCTGTCGTTTTTCGTTCATTGTCTCATTGCATGTTGTAGTTTGTGTACGATTTCAACGTTATTTTTTTTAAATTTTATATTTGATTTACTTATACTTACTTAATTATGCCAGTTAAATTTCCATGTTCTTCTTGTAAAAAAACCGGTAAAATCAAACCAGAATGGAATACTATGCGATATCTGTAATACTTGGATCCACCTAAAATGTACAAACCTGACACACAGAGATTATACTGACCTGACAAATAGTGATGACATTTGGATATGCCCCATGTGTCTAGCTGAAAACTTACCTTTTAATAATTTAGATAATTTGGAATTTCAACATGTCATGAATCTTCACCAAACCCCATTCGAGATGATATAGATTCATTGAATCTTGATCCCCCCCCCCTCATTACCCGATGAAGATATACATGATCCTTATAACACCGTTATAATACTACAAAATTGTGTCTATGCCAGCCCTGAAGAGTTCCTTAATCTCCAACATAGCCATTGTCCATTTGACACCAATCTCAGTTTAATACATCTTAACATAAGAAGCCTCTCAAAAAACTTTGAAAGTTTGCGAACTCTTCTCTAGTCTCTTTCCGAATTTTACATAATTGCCCTATCAGAGACTTGGCTTAAGGAATCCCATAATCTAACTAAATTTTCACTTCCTGGTTATAATCTCGAAACAGTAAATAGAACTTGTACAAGTGGCGGTGGTGTTGCGCTATACATCAAAAATGATATTAATTACGAAATCAAAAGTGAATTCTGCATTTCTACTACCGCAATGGAATCAATTTTTATTGAAGTTAAAAATGATAATGCTAAAAACATTGTAGCTGGTGTCATTTATAAACCCCCTAAAGCTAATTATACTGACTTTGCCGACAAATTACAAAATGTTCTGAGATATTTTTCCTCAAACGATAAAAAGGGGTTAATCTGTGGTTATCTTAACATAAATCGTTTGAATTCCAAAAATAACAACTCTCAAGATTTCTTAGAAACAATGTATTATCATACCTTTGTTCCTCTTGTAGATAAACCAACAAGAATTACCAAAAACTCAGCAACCTTAATAGATAATATATTTTCGAATATCTTACCAGTACCTAAATCAGTGATATTAATATCAGATTTAAGCGATCATTTGCCAGTATTAACATCAATACCTATTAAAAACAAAATTTCGAGAAAAGCTGTACATTCCGTGCGTAATTACTCTAACGAAGGGATTGATAGATTAAATGCCGACTTAAACCAGGCGGACTGGTCTTCAGTCCATGAATCGGACAATGCAAATGACGCATATAGCAATTTTTATCGTATATTAATAGGCTACTACGACAAGAATATCCCACAGAAAAAAAGCTCAGGCCAAGAAAATAAAATCAAACGCTCCATGGCTAACTGATTCTCTTCTTAAATCAATTAATGTTAAAAATAAACTGTATCGTAAATTTATTCGTAAACCAAATGAAGAAAATCACTCTAACTATACTAGATATAAAAATATTTTAACTAATGTTTTAAGAAATTCTAAGAAGAAATATTACTCTTCTGAGTTCAACAGAGCAAATAATAATATCAGCAATACTTGGAAAATCATCAATGCCTTATTAAACAAAACAAACCCATCTCAAAAGCTAACAGCAATTAACGAGAATGGCAAGTTGATTAAAGACGCTACAGCAATGGCCGAACATTTTAATGGTTACTTTGCAAATATTCGACCAAACCTTGCCCATAAGATTCCCCAGTCCATCACCTCTTTTTTTGACTACCTCTCTGAACCCAGCCAGAACTGTGTGTTTTTTTAACTCCTGCCACTAAATATGAGGTGAAAGATATCATTGACGATCTTCCTAATAAAAAACGCACTGGTTTAGATGATATCAATGTGACTGTTATAAAAAAAGTAATTGATTGCACTATAGACCCACTATGTATATTATCAATATGTCATTATTATCGGGAATTTTCCCATCTGACTTGAAAGTTGCAAAGGTTATTCCTATTTATAAAAGTGGTGAATCTGATCTTGTTAATAACTATACAGGGTGTTTAAAAAAAAAGGAAACCGAGATTCATTTGTTAATTTCGTGGAGATTGCTAAATATTTTGGAAATTGGCAACCACCATCTTTTAGCTAATGTCATCCTCTTTCTTATGACACCACGAAATCCAATTTACGGTCACACATGACTGAGCGCGGAGCAGTGTAATCAACCATGTCAGAACTGATTCACCGCAGCCTAACTCCAATTTTCATACAAAAGGCGTATTCGCGGACATTCTGGTTATTTACTCGGCCATTCATGAAAAACGCTGCTTCATCCCCAATCACAACTTGAAGGTGCTCGACGAATCTGGGATGCTGGTCAAGGAACCACTGGCAAAATATTAGTCGTCTGGGTAGATCTGCATCAAGGAGTTCGTGTCGCCTGTGCATCTTGAAAGGGTACCATTGGATGTCCAATCGAACAATCTTATGGAAAGAGGATGGCGAAATTCCTGGCAGACACATGCGGTCTCTTTGCAGCAACTCACGGACAGCCCTGATGTTCCCATCTGATCTTGCTGTTCTTCGTTGGCCTGAGCGACCCTTGTTGAGATTCAAGCTTGTCCCCTCCCTTTGGTATTTTCGGATGTTTTTCCAAATTGTCGACTTGGCGGGAATGGCACGGTCAGGAAAACGCTGACCAGAGGCATCTTCTACTTGCTGGAGGCTTCCAGTCCTCAACCACTCTGTTACCACAAACACACGCTGCTCAGTTGTAAGCTGCATTTTGCTGGTCTGAGAAAATGAACAACCTTTCCAACCTCTAAGGAATGTGCAATAACATAACAGGATGAGGATTGCATAATTTGGAGGCCCAACAAAAGCTCTGCACTGGGCAGACATGGTTCATTATGAAAACATCTTTTTGGTGCAAGACCAGTTCTGACATGGTTGATTACACTGCTCCGTGCTCAGTCATGTGTGACCGTAAATTGGATTTCGTGGTGTCATAAGAAAGAGGACATCATTAGCTAATAGATGGCGGTTGCCAATTTACAAAATATTTAGCCATCTCCACGAAATTAACAAATGAATCTCGGTTTCCTTTTTTTAAAACACCCTGTAGACCAATATCAATTTTTTCTTAATTCTCAAAAATTCTTGAGAAAATTGTATATAAACGTACACCTTGTCCAACTCACAATTTGGATTTAGGGCTAAGCATTCAACAACTCATGCACTATTACATCTTTGTAATACCATAACAAAGGCATTTGATACTTTGGACCGTGACATACTTCTTAATAAATTAAATCATTATGGCATCAGGGGTACTCCATTAGCCTGGTTTCGAAGTTATCTTAACCAAAGAAAACAACATGTACTGATAAATGGATGTGCATGCATCCACTTCCAGAACCCCGAATTGCGGATTCCCCCAAGGTTCAATTCTTGGTCCCCTTCTCTTTCTCCTTTATATAAATGACATTACTAAATCATCGGATATCTTATCATTCATTCTTTTCGCTGATGATTCCAATATATTTTATAGCCATAAAAATATTCTCACTCTTGTAGATACTGTTAATTCAGAGTTAAACAAAATAAATGACTGGATAAGGGCAAATAAACTCTCCTTAAATCTAAGTAAAACTTCTTGCATGTTATTTAGCAATTCCCTTAACAAACTGCCGAAATATATTTGCATTGATAACTTCAAGATTAACGAAACAAATTCTACGAAGTTTCTAGGTATTTGTATAGATAATAAACTCTCATGGAAAATCGCCTGAAGCATTTACTTCCGAATGATATTTGCATCATGTTGTACAACATTTTGATATTATCCTACATTAACTATGGTATATTAGCGTGGGGAAATGCTTGTAATCAATATGTTTCTCGAATACTACTTCTTCAAAAAAGAGTTATACGCATTATTTCCCATTCAGACTATCGAGCTCACACTGACCCTCTCTTTAAACATTACGAATTACTAAAAGTGAATGATATTTATCTCTACCAACTAGGCATATTTATGTTTCAATTGTCAAAAAATAATGTTCCAAAGTGTTTACAATTGCCCTTTATAAAAAAATGAACACCTTCATAGTCACTATACCAGGCAGGTCCATCACTTCCATCTCCAAGCAATTCGTACAAATCTTGGGAAGAAATGTGTCACATTCTAAGGCCCAAAGCTATGGAATTCGCTTGTTCCTAATTTGAAAAGTCAAGAAAAGTTACCAGCATTTAAAACAGAGTTTAAAACTTTCCTCCTTGCAAAATATGCCGATTAAAATTAAATTTAAAAACAAACAAACAAACTAAAAACAAACAAACAAACAAACAAAATACTTTCAAAACTTTGTACGAATGGCCGTTTTCACCTGCCCATGCAGCTCTGCATTGTTAACTAATCTACTTGCCATATTTGCCTAATTTACTTACCTTAACTCGCTTCGTTGCTTTGTTTGTTGAACTCACTCACAGCTCAACTTAGTTGCTTTATTTCATTTTAATGCTGACCATTGCTGCGCTTCTGGTTTATTTATATTGATTTGCTGACTTGATTTTATTTACTTATAATAATAGTCTGGCTCATATTACATGTATTTGCATTATTAATTAATTTGGTTAACTTTATAACTTAATATTTTTTTCTGAGGAAGCTCACACTCGATAAGCTTTGCTTTTTGTGAGCTCCCCCCATACTACCTTATTATATTACAGTGTATTAGTAAAATTGTAATTCATCTTGAATATGGAAATAAAGTGAACTGAAGTTAACTGAACTGAAGTGTAAATCATGTTTTGCGCATTCTTCTTTTCAAATTTGTTGTTTATAACGGCTTCTTCTATTTGTAAATTTTTGAGCATGTTTTTCTACCGCGTTTTCACCCCTATTTTTTACTTATTAGATGTCTGTCACACCTGACTACAGCGTAAGACCACCCACATGCCACTTGTTTTTGCGTTTTGTTAGTCGCTTCACCTGCTTTTTCTTGGTGAGGTACGATCAGCGATTCAAAATCTGCGTAAATTACAAATGGTGTCTGCATCTTATGCTGCGTGTTTTTAAATTTTATAATGTCTCTTCTACGATTATATCTGTCTAGTTCCGTAGACGGCATAACTATTTTACTGGCCTTTTGTCTAACGCCGTAGCAGTCAATTTTATGTTTGTTTAGTAACTCTTGAGTTCCAAAGTGCTGCAAGCATCTAACCGAGGAGTTGATTCTAGGATGATGGAATGATTTGTGGAGATACCATTCTGTGTGAGTTGGCTTTCAGACGTCGTGCCCGAGGGTACCGTCTGGACGTCAGCAAATATGAAATCTGAGGGGGGGGGGGGGCGAGGCATGGGATGTCCTTGTTCGTTCGTGTTCATTTATGAGCTTGATGCTGGGGTGCAAGTTGTTCAGATGGTCTAGAAATAACTTGAGGTCTTGCGGTACAGATGATGAAAGTGTCATCTACGTGGCGAAGCCAGTTTTCAACTAGCTTTGGGTATCAGATGGAGGTTCGTTTGAGGTTCTTGCGACTGTTATGTGATCAGTATCAGAGTTGAGACTATACATGGTGGAAATCAGTAAGAACGGTGTGCGGTTGCACCGTGTGAACTATCTCTTTCTTTTGTCGATGTGTCGATGTGTTGTCGAACTGGTGAGTGTGAACTCCTGTAAAGCTATTAACTGACAAGGGCAATCGGCAAGACGTCCCGAGAAATTGATGTCGTCGAGCGAGTTCGAGTGATTGGACCTCATAAAGACTTGTCAAGGACGTACTTGACTAGGCGCTGACTGGGCACGGAAAATTGTTAGCATTGTAACAAATGCCCTTCACCATGTACACAATAGTCCTATTGCAATTTTGTTGATTGCAGCACATTTACTTTATTACTTTTCGACAATAAATCATTTTAGACTTCCAGATTAGAGCCTTCCTCTTCAGAAAGTCATTATGTTCATTAGATTATCATCTTGATGCAGTAATTCTTCACTTCACTGTAGATAACGATCAAAAGTTTTACCGCGAACGTGCATTTGCTTACGTGCGTGCCTGTGTGTTGCATGAACACAAAATGGGTGACGTACACATGTATGTAACAATTAACTCTAAGGCTTGTACGATTGGTTGATACTGGACCCGCCTTCGAAAGCTCAACCGGAGAGGTTGAACTCCATAAGCTTAGGCCTTGAACTATTTTCGCCTGTGGCAGCACTGCTGCAGTGGGTATCGTCGGATACCGTATCGGCCGACCGATCCCGGGGAATCGGTCTGCCCCCTATAATTTTTGCCAAAATGGTGGCAGCAGCGGGATTTGTCGTGGTCGTTTTTCTCCTTCTTGCCATTTTCGCCACAATGGTAGCAGTGGTGGGATTTCTCTTGGTCGTAGTTTGCCCGTCTTCCCGATTTCGCCACGATACCACATAGACAACTAGGGTTGATGCTTACATGAAGCAGACAGGTACACAGAGTCATGGTGAATTTAAGATGGCAGGCAGGCAGTATCAACCGGACCAGTTTCTAAATGTTTTACGTGTTTGAATGGCTATTACGTCATTACATCGTCCATTTTAAAGCTTGACTTGTGAATGTAGTGTCTTAGGTTTCAGCAATATGGCTCCATGGTAGCAAAATGTTCAGAGGGTTGTGTGAAAATGACCTTTAATCTGATGTGGATGAAAATGGTAATGGTATAAGAGAGTTCTCCACCGAAAGTCAGTGATAGCCACTTCCGGTCACTTTGAAAGTGCCATAAATGGACTTGGCGCCCTCGAAAACATCTATAACGACCCCAATATTGTGTAAATCGGTTCAATCTTGCCGAAAATATGCGCCTGGTCGGTCTGGAGGAGGGGGAACTGGAGACCCCGCCCCCATGGGGTCATCCACGAAGTTAAAGAGCCTAAAGGGAGTGCTTCTAATTTTCAAGGACGTCACGGACGCTAACCCCGGCTGTACTTATAACCCGGACTTGACTAAAGTAAAGGTTCAGGTGGAAGGCATGCCGGAGGCTCTCTATGTACCGGAGTTGAGGAGAGACCAACATTTCGGGGAAATCTGCAAGTACTTTAATTGTCCACGAGCTCGAAATGCATCAACCTCCCGCACGTGCAGTCTCTACGCGCTGTGGACTTTAGAACTTCGGACGACAACTGAGCGCACGGAAGCGGTAGACTCATCGGCTCGCACGGCGGTGGTATTCAAATCTAACTTACCTCCCGAGACGAAACCGAGGATCGATTAAAGTGTTCTACTTATTTGATTATGGACGCTCAATTACAAATTAGAGAAGGTAGATTTAATAGTTTGCAATATTAAATGAAGCTACCCAAAGATCCACACTGCGCACTTATCTGCAAAAGAACGAAATCGGGCAATATTTACTGTCAGGAGTATTATAAAGATAACTTTGAATACATCGTAATTCTGTATTTGACCGTATTTACGAGTAGATAACGAGCGACAAGTGCGTCATGCTCTGCGATTTAGAGAAATCAGATCTAAACCGAGCTCTCGGTACTTATAGGAACATCTTGAGGGAATTTCATGCTCTGTTTGTTATAGACGACTGCAGTGTTCGACAAGATTTGAATTACAAAAAGATTCTGCAAGAGATCAACAACTACGAGTTATCCAATCTGGGAATGAGCGGTCTGCTCGACAATCACTCTTGCTGGTTGTTGACACAAAACTAAAACAGCGTACTGAAAGACTTTAGAGAACAGACCAAGTGGATCGCCATGTTTTATTGCAAGGACGAGGGATCGTTTACTCAGTGTATGAAGGAGAACAAAGGAGTTCCCAGAGAAGACATAAATTACAATTGAAGACATATAGTACAATCTCAAAAACTATGTATATATAAGTTATATAATAAATTAAAATCTATATTTAAAAGATAAAGATGGAATTAGAGAGTAAACCCGGAACAGACTCAAATTCTTGAAGTAGTGGATTTTAGGTAAATTAAAAGCATACCTCGGCAAGGAATACACCCATAAAGAAGTATAATTAATGAACGGACAAAGTCTGAATAAATTAAACCAATTACTCTACACATGAACAAGCATGCCCGTTTGAGTTACGTCAAAAAGTATCAGAAGGGAACTTACCTTTTGGGTTGGGTGTAGTTAATATATTGACAATTATAAAATATGAATGGACCAAAGGACGATAGTAAACACGGTTTATCACGCTGGAGTAGTGTCTGCGCTGACGACCCGTTATGCCATAGTGGGATTTCCTGCTACCTTGTCGTTTCGAAACGGCATCCATAGGTATATATTTACCACCCTCGGCCATTGTCATTTATTACATGTATATTCATAGGCGGATCCAGAACATTTTTTTGTAGAGGGTGGGGCTGAGTGCCAAGTTGTTTTGTGTGCAAAACTCCAATCCCAATGTTAAAAATACGTGGTATTACCTGGACTACTACCATATAGACTATGGGGAGAGGGGTGCATTCTTCATTCTCTTTCTTCCTTCTCTTTCTTATTCTCTTTTTTTAGCGGGGGGCGGGCGGGCGCTATATAGGCCCCTCAGGCCCTCCCCCTCCTGGATTCGCCAGTGATATTTACAAATTTATTAAATTAAAATAACCTGCCCAAATCTACAGGCCGCATGCTAAACAATTTCTTACCCCAACGAAGACTAGCCACACAACAAGAAAGTGACTTCGGGGGTACCAATACAGAAACAACAAAGCAACGAGTAGAACAAACAAGTTTAGAGTTTAGACCTTATGACATTAGGAGTCAATTAATAAGAGAACGAGAAAATTGCACGAGAAAAAAATTAAAGACATTTAGTATAGCAGAATATAGCAAATGAGTTCAAGTATACAAAATGACTTGCATACGTGAATTCGTTGGGGTAGAAAGGATGTGCCGTTATCCTATAAAAGAGGTGATGAAGTAAATTTGTATTCACTGTCTACACTGCCAAACAAATTAAATTTACATTTAAACCTGGTGAGTGTGAACTCGATCTCCTTGTCGCTATTGGAGCCCAGGATTAAATTTACAAATAAGAGGTTGGCGACAACAAACGAGAGAACTCCATTGCTACAAGCGGCGGGTGATGCTACTGATGTTACGAGTAAATTCGTAAGATCAAGTCAGACACTTTGGGCTGCAAACGAAAAACTTTAAACATTCAATGTTTGATTTTGAATTACGTGCTGCTAAACTCGACGAGTTGGACGAAAACTTTTTAAAACGACAAAGGTTAAAATTGAGGAAATTGAAAAAGAAGGCGAACTCGAAAACCAGAAAAAAATTAACGAAACTCGAGGATGAAGGATCGGCGCTTTCAGAGGCGATTAATAATCTCAGGGATGGACTCAGAAATCAGATTAAAAGAATTAAAGAAACGTTTCGACACGACACTGGCAGAGAAGATTCGAATTTGTTCGACGAACAGGGTATCAAGATCTTGATCATCCTAGTAATATAGCGTTTTCTACAGTGATAGGTATGATAATTGCTACCGTCATAGCTGGCGTAAGAGGGTGCCATCATCGCTGGTTGGGGTGGTTCAGCAACTATACGCCGGTAACGCCGTCACAGCTGACCAAACAAAAGAATGCGGTAGATTGGATCAAATAATGGAACCTAAATACCCAGAATTAGGCAAGTTTTTCTCGCGTTACAAACCGGAGGCGAAGCAGATATTACGTCATGCAGGCTATCAAATATTGATAGCATTGAAAGATAGAACAGAGAGGGTCTTTATAACAGATATAAAAAGTTTAAAGAGCAAGTATCCCCCTTGACGAAAAATCCAGCATTTGCACCTTTTTCGATAGTCCACATATCACTCCAGCCGACTTATATCGCTGTTTATTTCAAACTGTCCGTTTTACGTGGACAAATCGCAAGCAAAAGTGCGGTTTTCGAAAATGAAATTTTCGCGATTTCTGAAACGCTAATTACATGTAGGTATTAATGATATGCGCACGACCCGTGACGCAATCCTGAGAAACACGACTAAACGCGGTCGGCAGTTCCATACGTTTACACGCAGAAAACTCCGAAAACCGTCTCTCTGTTCAATGGTGCAAAAAGCCAGAGATGTGCCCAGTAGTTGTGTGGTTGTACATGTGCTTTACCACTGAAAACTTTATTTAGTCAATTTACCCAAACAAATAAATTACACTGGGTCTTATTTGACTAATCTCTAATTAGTCATACGTGGGATCGTATTGACTAATTTTAATTAGTCATGAAAAAGGGTCTTAACCTCGTAATGCAAAAGTTTTAGTTTGTCATACACCAACAAATATTTGTCATGCACCAACAAAACGTTGTCAACGGACAATTGTATAGATGACTAATCATTTTGCCCTTGTTTGACTAATTTTCCACTGTCATTGACTAAATACAGTTTTCAGTGACCAGACACCATGAAAAAAAAGAGCAGAAAGGTTTTATTTTTTATTACCAAGAGAGAGAAGAATGAGTCGCTCATTCTAACTTGTGCATACTGTGTCGTGCCAATTTCAAACACGTGGAACTACGGCCCTGCAGGGACCATTCCCAATACTGTACACGGACTTCTGTGTATGCCGCCCCTTCTGTGACAAAACCACCCGTCGCAATGCACCAGTATTTACTTCAAAAGAGCTTCATTGATGTGAGCCACAATTTCACCGTTTTTTTCACAAAAAAGGTAATAGTAGATTATTGTCATATTACATCAGATGTTTTTCACGTTTGTATTTTGAATTACAAGGACAAAACAGGCATGATGAACATTCACTCCGTATATTTTCCATTCAATACTGCACAGGCCGTTTTGTGTTCTTCTCAGGATGACGTCAAAACCCTGTCTATCAACAAACCAAGTGACCTCGAGCGTTTCAGAATTTTGGGTGAAGAGGGTCGGAACTGATTTGCGTTTTAAACAAAAGGCTGTCGATTTTTGATGAGAAAACAAGTTGTGATGGTGTTGTAGACACATACACCTCCATGATGAACAGGAAAACTTTTAAAAAAACATGGACGGGGGGATACTAGCTGTTTAACACGGTTTTATCTTGGGTTGAGACGTTTGCAGTCAGCAGAGCAGTTGGTATAGCAGCGATTGCGGACGTTATTAGCGCTTCGATGGGATTTGTATTTGAGGGAATTGCTTTGGGAACCGTTGGTGTAGCCTTGGGATTAATGAAAAGTACTTTAGTCGTAAATTAAATAATTAAATTAAAACGCGCGATGAAATCAGAGTCCTCGCTTTATCTAAATTAAACACGATAGAAGACTTGATTAGCTCGGCTATACGGTCAGGTCAGCCATGAAGAATTTACTCTGGTTAATAACAAGATGGCTACATTTAATCCAAAGAGATTAAATGATTAGACGAAACCGAAGTTGAAAAGCGAGTTTCTGAGAAACTCGCCAAGGAAAAAAAGGGTCTCGTCGGAATACTATATTGAGCTCAAATTCTCAGTAGACGTACAAAAAGGTGAGTGGATAACTCAATATCACCCACCTATACTCCGAATTAAATGATTCAAGAGTTTTAATTAGTGGACCGTATTGGCCCCTCCAAAGTTTGATATGCTTATATAAGACGGAATAACTAGATTATGTAATGAAAATGCAAATTTTGGGAATTATAATGTTTCAAAATAAAATGAAATTTCAAGTTCTCGTCCTTTAACAGACTATTTAGCAAAACCTGTCAGTTATTTCACTAGATTTTATGACATGTCTTGTGTGTTAGACATTGCCAAGCTCATATTACATGTAGGTACACCCACAAATTTCACTCTGGAAATGTCGTTTTGGAAATATATGTATATACATGTGTCCAATGCGTAATGCTTTTCGCGCAATGTCCCATAGGCTATGCAATGCATAACAACAATTTTGCTGATTGGTCACTTTGATATCTATAATCTGAAAAAAATAATGACCCTGCTGAAAAATACTTATAACATTGCCACTTCTCAGAAGGTATGGTGCACACTGGTTTAAAATATGTAGTGATTTGGTTATTTTAAGTCACTTAAAATTTTGAAATTCTGGTTGACAGATATTTCATGTTATTTTGAAACACCCCATGCACATTATTTTAAAGGGATATTTTGCCTGCAGTATGTTCATTCTGCAAATCAAGGAAACTCTTTATTAGACCTTTAATTAATGGACGGATCAAATTGATTTTATTACATAATCCATTTGGGATTATGTAAAAAAAAATATTTGGGGAAACTGTGTGGTGTACATTTACATATAGAGGGACCATTTTGTCAGCGTTTTCGGCACTTTTACAGTGTAAAATGGAGACTCTTCACTAGCCCTTTAATTAACCACTAATTAGTGGACCGATTTGGCCACCTCCAAAATTTGATCTGCCCCATGGACGGATCAAATGGATTATGTAATAACAATGAACATTTTTGAAAATATGTGGTGTACATTTACTTTTAAAGGGACCATTTTGTCAGCAGTATACCGTTTTCGGCACTTTTAGAGTGTAAAATGGAGACTCCTCATTGGCACATTAATTAACCACTAATTAGTGGACCGATTTGGCCAGCTCAAAAATTTCATCTGCCCCATGGACGGATCAAGTGGATTATGCAATAAAAAAGCAAATTGTTGAAACTATGTGGTGTACATTTACTTTTAAAGGGAAAATTTTATCAGAAGTATTGAGTTTTCGGCATTTTTAGAGTGGAAAATGGAGACTCCTCATTAGCTCTTTAATTAACTACTAATTAGTGCCACCCTCCAAAATTTGATCTGCCCGTTTAATAGATGACTGAGTTAGGTAACACCGTGAAAAGAAATACATTTCTATGAGAATTTTAACAATTTCGTTGCCAGAGTGTCAGAACTCGTGTTATAAAAAAATAAGAATTGACCACCTTTTACTGCCTTCGTTTGAGATTTTAAGCGGGATTTTAAGACCACGGCTGAGACCGCGGCTGAAACCGCGCTGGATTTTGGGTCCTATCCGCGGCTAGGTTAAGTCAGGTCGCGTGAGGGTAGCTAGGTACACTAAAGATCCGGGACGCGAGATGCGAGACGCGAGATGCGAGATGCGAGACGCGAGATGCGAGACGCGAGATGCGAGATGCGAGATGCGAGATGCGAGATGCGAGACGCGAGACGCGAGATGCGAGATGCGAGACGCGAGATGCGAGATGCGAGACGCGAGACGCGAGATGCGAGATGCGAGACGCGAGATGCGAGATGCGAGATGCGAGACGCGAGATGCGAGATGCGAGATGCGAGACGCGAGACGCGAGATGCGAGATGCGAGATGCGAGACGCGAGATGCGAGATGCGAGACGCGAGATGCGAGACGCGAGATGCGAGACGCGAGATGCGAGACGCGAGACGCGAGACGCGAGATGCGAGATTCGAAACGTAACGCGAGATTTGGTAGAAAAAAGGCGAGATGCGAGATGCGAGACGCGAGATGCGAGATGCGAGACGCGAGATGCGAGATGGCAGGTGCTGAACACCATAGTCCAGGCCCTAAGTCTAAACGAATATTCCATATTCGAGTGCTAAATTGTTCGAATTCGTATATCCCTATTTTTTAAAGACATATGGTGTTCAGCACCTGCCATCTCGCATCTCGCGTCTCGCATCTCGCATCTCGCATTTTGACTACCAAATCTCGCGTTACGTTTCGAATCTCGCATCTCGCGTCTCGCATCTCGCATCTCGCATCTCGCATCTCGCGTCTCGCATCTCGCATCTCGCATCTCGCATCTCGCATCTCGCATCTCGCATCTCGCATCTCGCATCTCGCGTCTCGCATCTCGCGTCTCGCGTCTCGCGTCTCGCGTCTCGCGTCTCGCGTCTCGCGTCTCGCGTCTCGCGTCTCGCGTCTCGCGTCTCGCGTCTCGCGTCTCGCGTCTCGCGTCTCGCGTCTCGCGTCTCGCGTCTCGCATCTCGCGTCTCGCGTCTCGCATCTCGCATCTCGCGTCTCGCATCTCGCATCTCGCATCTCGCGTCTCGCATCTCGCATCTCGCATCTCGCGTCTCGCATCTCGCGTCTCGCATATCGCATCTCGCGTCTCGCGTCTCGCGTCTCGCATCTCGCATCTCGCATCCCGCATCCCATGATACTTGCAATTTGACACACTGTTTGTTTACATTTCCGCCATTGCCGCGCGCGCTGTAGCCATAGTATGCTTTCGGCCCGGATCTTTAGTGTACCTCGCTACGCGCACGCGACCTGACTTAACCTAGCCGCGGATAGGGCCCAAAATCCAGCCGCGGTCTCAGCCGTGGTCTTAAAATCCCGCTTAAAATCTCAAACGGAGGCAGTAAAAGGTGGTCAACTCTTATGTTTTTATAACACGAGTTCTGACACTCTGGCAACGAAAATTGTTAAAATGCTCATATAAATGTTTTTGTTCACGGTGTTATCTAACTCAATCATCTAACGGGCAGATCAAATTTTGGAGGGTGTCAATTCGGTCCACTAATTAGTAGTTAATTCAAGGGCTAATGAGGAGTCTCCATTTTCCACTCTAAAAATGCCGAAAACGTAATACTGCTGACAAAATTGTCCCTTTAAAAGTAAATGTACACCACATACTTTATTACACCACATTTTTATTACATAATCCATTTGATCGTCCATGGGGCAGAACAGATTTTGGAGGTGGCCAAATTGGTCCACTAATTAGTGGTTAATTAAAGGGCTAGTGAAGAGTCTCCATTGTACACTCTAAAAGTGCCGAAAACGGTATACTGCTGGCAAAATGGTCCCTTTATATGTAAATGTACATGTACACCACACAGTTTCCCAGATTTTTATTTTTTTTACATAATCCCAAATGGATAATGTAATAAAATCCATTTGATCCGTCCATGTGGCAGATCAAATTTTTGAGGGGGCCAATTCAGTCCAATAATTAGTCGTTAATTAAAGGTTAATAAAGAGTTTCCTTGATTTGCAGGCAAAATGGTCCCTTTAAAATAATGTGCATGGGGTGTTTCAAAATAACATGAAATATCTGACAACCAGAATTTCAAAATTTTAAGTGACTTAAAATAACCAAATCACTACATATTTTAAACCAGTGTGCACCATACCTTCTGAGAAGTGGCAATGTTCATTATTTTTTCAGATTATAGATATCAAAGTGACCAATCAGCAAAATTCTGGGTATTTTTTATTTATAAAGGAGATTTTATTATAAGTTTTCGTTCAGTTTTAACAAAGTACCCCCCAAGTTCGTTTCAGATGCATTCGTTTTAGCCCGAATTTGAATTCAGTTTGGGATCATCCTTCAAAAATTATTATTTAAAGAGAGCATTCGATTTGGTTTTTCGAGCACGCAATCGGGAAAATTTCGCACTAAAATTTAAAACTACGCGCATTCAATTTTGAATTACCAGCGAAAACCATTCAAATTCGCCCAAGCCCTGAGTTTGTGCTAAATTGAATGAAGATTAATGCTTTGTACTTAAATGACGCAAATTCTAATGTAGATGTCTTAGCGAACAAATGTAAATGTCTTTAAACGAAATTGAATAACTTAATATAAGAACCAAAGAAATTGCGTCCTGATCAAAATCACTTGAAAACGTACTTCCACAAATGAAATC
The DNA here is from genome assembly GCA_037783545.1 of Henricia sp. BOLD:AAB3569. Taxonomy (NCBI): domain Eukaryota; kingdom Metazoa; phylum Echinodermata; class Asteroidea; order Spinulosida; family Echinasteridae; genus Henricia; species Henricia sp. BOLD:AAB3569. The sequence goes on from JBBELK010001798.1 coordinate 102,990, forward strand.
GAATGCATTTCTGATGTATTCGAGCGAGAAAACCTATACTAAATAATTTCAATCAGTTTTTGGTGATCGGTTACGATAAATCGATCGTTGCAGTCTTTTTCCTTAAAGCGGGCCTCCCACTGTGCGATTTTTGCCACGAATTTCCTACGAATTGGTACGATTGTGTGTAGAGTGAATATACACTCTCTAGTAATCGTACCAAATCGTAGAAAATTCGTGGCAAAAATTGCACAGTGGGAGGCCCGCTTAAAACTCGTTGATTATTCCGTTATTCAAACAAACACCCGGGTTGGTGGTGTACTCCTGGCAGCAACCTGATTATATAGGCATACGGTGTACGCCGCTCAGTGGTAAATTACCAAAAATGGTACTCGGTCTTACGTTATAATAGTTTTCGTTCATAGAAATTTGTTCGCAATAAATCTTACTCAACAATGTAAATAACCAACTGGCTATGCTGCCGAGGATTCCGGGCAAAGCAACGAGCAGTTTAGCTCCAACCTTCTTAAACAGATTTGATCCAATCTACCGCATTCTTTTGTTTGGTCAGTTGTGACGGCGTTACCGGCGTAGTTGCTGAACCACCCCAACCAGCGATGATGGCACCCTCTTACGCCAGCTATGACGGTAGCTTATCATACCTATCACTGTAGAAAACGCTATATTACTAAGATGATCAAGATCCTGATACCCTGTTCGTCGAACAAAATTCGAATCTTCTCTGCCAGTATCGTGTCGAAACGTTTCTTTGATTCTTTTAATCTGATTTCTGAGTCCATCCCTGAGATTATTAATCGCCTCTGAAAGTGTCCATCCTTCATCTTCAAGTTTCTTTATTTTTTCTGGTTTTCGAGTTCGCCTTCTTTTTCAATTTCCTCACTTTTAACCTTTGTCGTTTTTAAATGTTTTCGTCCAACTCGTCGAATTTAGCAGCACGTAATTCAAAACCAAACCTTGAATGTTTAAAGTTTTTCGTTTGCAGCCTAAAGTGTCTGACTTGATCTTACGAATTTACTCGTAACATCAGTAGCATCACCCGCCGCTTGTAGCAATGGAGATCTCTCGTTTGTTGTCGCCAACCTCTTATTCGCCTTCGTGGCGCTTTCATAATTGTTATTGTTTAAATGTCAATTTAATCCTTTGCGAATAAAGTTAACATTATATTTGTTTGGCAGTGTAGACAGTGAATACAAATTTACTTCATCACCTCTTTTATAGGATAACGGCACATCCTTTCTACCCCAACGAATTCACGTATAAAAGTCCTTTTGTATACTTGAACTCATTTGCTATATTCTGCTACTAAATGTCTATTATTTTTTCTCGTGCAATTTTATCGTTCTCTTATTAATTGACTCCTAATGTCTTAAGATATAAACTCCAAACCTGTTTGTTCTACTCGTTACTCTGTTGTTTATGTATTGGTACCCCCGAATTCACGTTCTTGTTGTGTGGCTTGTTATTGTTGTGTGGCTCGTTGGGGTATAATACACTACTCAAAAGAATTAAAGGAACAAGAGAACGTAATGTTTTTGTCATGGTCTATATGGGCTACCGTTAGAACAAGAGGCATTAAAGTTATGTGAAAATCATTCAGGTGTTGTCAATTGATTCTCAAACAATACTCAACAATGTATGGCGAAATTTATTGATGTGGTAGCCTGTTAACATGACTAAAACATGAATGAACAAAAATATGGACATAATCATCTGGCAGGTTATCATGACTATCCGTACATTGTCCACGTTTTGGCAAAGTAAACGTTAATTAATCATTGTCTAGTAACTGGTATGACCTCCTGACAGCGTCGAGGCATGCTTAAAATTAACTGTCTTATGGAGTCTTGATGAATGTTCTCCCACTCTTCAACCAAGGCCTCTCTGAGTGTCTGTACAGAGTCTGGAGCATGTTCTCGACCTGCAACACGTCTGCCAAGCATGTCCCATGCATGCTCTATATGGTTTAGGTCAGGAGATCTTGCCGGCCAGGGCATCGTGCTGATTCCCTCATTCTCAAGAAAGTTCATGGACACTCGTGCAGTGTGTGCACGAGCGTTATCTTGCACCAGGATGAAATTTTCACCTACGGCAGCAGCATATGGCCTCACAACAGGTTCCAGTATCTCATCTCGATACCTCAACCCTGTTAGTGCACCACCAGCTACCACGACGAGGTCCGTACGCCCCTCCAGGGAGATACCCGCCCACACCATAACTGATCCACCTCCAAAGTGGTCAAATTCGACAATGTTGCAGTTGAAATATCGTTCCCCCGACCGTCTCCAAACCCTTACACGTCTATCATTGGTTGAAACAGTGAACCTGCTTTCATTTGAGAACAGTACTGGTGCCCACTGGTCCATCTGCCAAAATTGATGGTTTCTAGCAAAGTCCAGCCGGGCTCTGCGGTGTACTACGGACAAAATGGGGCATGTGGCTGGTCGTCTGGCTCTCATACCATCTTCATGCAGACGATTCCTGACTAGTTTGATTGGAAACACGGACATCAGTTGCCCTGTGGAAGCTTGTGGCTAAGGATCTTGCAGTAGATCGTCGATTTCGACGTGCCAGGATCCTCAGGTATCGGTCCTGGGGAGGGGTAGTCACACGTCTGCGACCTTGTCCTGGCCTCCTGGTGTACATACCATCTTCCTGAAAACGTCTCCACAACCGGTTGATGACACTTACGGACACATCAAAATGTACAGCCACCGCACGCTGTGTATTGCCAAATTCAAGGAGCTGGACAGCTCTAGCAACCTCAGCTTCAGTTAACTGACGGCGAACACCAGTACTCAGTCCCAGCAGACAGACAACAATCAACAGAATTGGAAGAACCTTCATTTTGTTGCAAGAAGTGATAACAACTAGTGATGACAAGTGTACCAATACCAACACCTTATACAGGGTAAAATAACACGCCTGTGGACACCCCCGTGTCCACTTGTTAGAAGACACGCATGATTTCACCAACATTGTTGAGTATTGTTTGAGAATCAATTGACAACACCTGAATGATTTTCACATAACTTTAATGCCTCTTGTTCTAACGGTAGCCCATATAGACCATGACAAAAACATTATGTTCTCTTGTTCCTTTAATTCTTTTGAGTAGTGTACATTGTTTAGCATGGGGCCTGTAGATTTGGGCAGGTTATTTTAATTTAATAAATTTGTAAATATCATTGGCGAATCCAGGAGGGGGAGGGCCTGAGGGGCCTATATAGCGCCCGCCCGCACCCCCCCCCCCCCACCCCCCCCCCCTCCCCCCCCCCCCCCCTAAGAAGAATGCACCCTCTCCCCATAGTCTATATGGTAGTAGTCCAGGTAATACCACTTTTTTCTAACATTGGGATTGGAGTTTTGCACACAAAAAAACTTGGCGCTCAGCCCCACCCTCTAAAAAATGTTCTGGATCCGCCTATGAATATGCATGTGATAAATGACATATACCTATGGATGCCGTTTAGAAGCGACAAGGTTGTTGTTGTTGTTTATTTTATGGCATCTTCGGCAACTAAGGCCCTTTATGCCATCAACTATACACACCGAGTTCCACCATGCATAGTCTCAAGTCTTACTCAGCCTTCTATCTGAAATAACACACAAGCAATCCGCAACATATAATTATTATTACCTTGTAACAGGATGGTCAGATCACAACAAAATTAGCTTGTCAACTTTCCGTGCATCGAAACCCTTAAAACTAAAAGCAGCTATTTTATGACTAGGTTTATTACTACTAGACGCCAAGTATGACGTCTAACGTTATAACGTCACTGCAGATGGTTGGTCTTTTTAACGGAGGTTAATGATACCCACTTCCGGTCACTTTAAAAGTCCCTTGAGGACTTGGCATCGTCAAAGACATCTAAAACAGTAGTAAGGGATTTGTTGGTTCTACGCCAGCGACGAAATTCTCACAGTTTTTAACGCCGCGCTCAGTTATCGTCGCTGACTTTTAACCAACAAATTGTTTTCTTCTTTTTCTTTGGTTACCTGGCACAAGAAAAATGACATTTAAACAAGCTTATAAATATTATATACAAATATAATAAAATGGAAAGTGGACACAGGCTGCTGGGTTATCGTACTCTAGATGAAACAAAAAACGTCTCATTAAATTTATTAGTGATGAAAACTTGCCGGCGGTAATTGATACCGGAGATAAAATTGAAAAGAGAAAACAATTACTAAAAACGATTAAACGATATGCCGATGAATTTAAAAATATTAGAAGTAAAACTAAACAGAATCTACTATTGATCATCGACAAATATAACGTAAATAAAGGTGAAGCTACTGGTAAAAATAAAAAGTATACGAAGAAAGATTATTTAGAGTCGATCAGAAATTACTGGCAACCGATCTACCGCGAGAACATAAAGCCCGTCGATTTTGAAGGGGTAGTGCCTCGCAGATTTGTTAACGGCATTAAAAATTACGAAATAAAAATTGATCGAGGGAATGTAGATTACGTCAATTTCTTCAAAGACAACAGCAACAAAATTAGAAATAAAATGGTCGAAATGATATATAACAAACCAAATTATAATTTTCAGTTGGGCTTACGTGTAACTCTAAAAAAATTAAACACGCCAGGGGAAACTGAAGAAAATAAAATCACATTCACTACCACCAATAAACTGGTTTTAAATAATAGCGAAATTAACCAAGCGCTGAATAGTAATATAGAGAATTCGAAGGTAAAACTAGAAGAATTCCAGACTGAAAAGAGTGGGTGGTCAGTGTTCACGTCAAACACGCTGTATATAAACCAGGAGCGGATCCAGGGGGGGGGGGGGGGGGGGCGTGGGGGGCGCACGCCACCCCCCCCCTTTTCCCCCAAAAAAAAAGAGAAAAAAAGAAAAAAACACTTTTTGTGCACACTTATTCTGCTTAAAGTGGTTAAATATTGCCCCAGATCGCACCACAGAGCATCTATAATCCATCTAGAAGCCGTTAGGGCTTCGCGCTACGCGCTCGCTATTTCATTGTCATCAGCATTTCATGCTTAAACATTCCACGCCCCCCCCCCTTTTCAAAATCCTGGATCCGCCCCTGTAAACTTCACAGAGTACAGACCGATTTTAGTTCGTACATCAAATTACCAGAGTACATAGGAAATAAAAAGGCTGTGATCAACGTGAAAAACGATAACGATAGATGTATCAGATGGTCATTAAGAGCGGCTGTTGGTAAATTTAAGGACGAAATAAAAAAAATGTGTAATAAATAAGTTAAAATATGAAATAAGGTACAAAAGAACTTCAATTTACAAAGAAGACGATGGTCTAAATTTCAACGGAGTAAGTTTTCCAACACCGATAGGTCAAGTCCCTAAGATTGAAAAACAAAACAACCTAAACATTAACGTGTTTGGATATGATGAAAAGAACGGCGTTCACCCTCTATACATTACAGAAAGTGAGCCTGGTGAGGTAATTAACATGATGCTATATTCTGATGGTGATACAAACCACTATAATTGGTGTATCAAAAATCGAAACAAATTATTATTTAGCGAGACGAAAAACTTAAACAAAAAGTACTTTTGCGTTAGATGCTTGCAGCACTTTGGAACTCAAGAGTTACTAAACAAACATAAAATTGACTGCTATGGCGTTAGACAAAAGGCCAGTAAAATAGTTATGCCGTCTACGGAACTAGACAGATATAATCGTAGAAGAGACATTATAAAATTAAAAAATACGCAGATTTTGAATCGCTGATCGTACCTCACCAAGATAATTAAGCAGGTAAAGCTACTAACAAAACGCAAAAACACGTGCATGTGGGTGGTCTTACGCTGTACGGTACATAGTCAGGTGTGACGGACATCTAATAAGGGGTAAAAACGCGGTAGAAAAATTGCTCAAAAATTTACAAATAGAAGAAGCCGACATAAACAACAAAATTGAAAAGCAGAATGCGCAAAACATGATTTACATTAAATCAGACAAAACAAAATTTAACGATTCAAAAAATTGTTGGATTTGTGAGTATCCAATCAGAAAACAAGACCCATCAAAATGTACGTGCGAGTTGCCTAAACCGAAGAAAAGACAGAGAAATTGTAAAGAGGTGTGAAAATTGCCAAAAAGAAACTCAGTCTTTCTCTAAGGTGAGAGACCACTGCCATATCACTGGTAAATTTAGGGGCGCGGCTCACAACGCTTGTAATCTGAAACTCTCCATCAAGCCAAAAATAACTATCATAATTTGGAAAATTACGACGCGCATTTGATTATGCAGGGAATATCTAATTTCAGCGGTGATATTTTTTGTATACCAAAGAATTCAGAAAAATACATTTCATTTTCGCTCGGGCAACTGAGTTTTGTCGACTCGTTTTATATTTTAGCGATCTGAGTAAAATATGTCCCAGCGAGCAATTTAAATTGGTTAAAACTCTGACTGAAGACGAGGAAAAATTTAAGTTGATCTTGAAAAAGGGGGTTTACCCCTATGAGTACATGAATTATTTCGACAAATTTAAAGAGACAAAATTACCACCAAAATCAAAATTTTATAGCAAGTTGAAAAACAGTAAAGTATCCAAAAAAGATTATAAGCACGCTAAAAGAGTCTGGCAACAATTTGGTATCACCGACATTGGTGAATACCACAATCTATACGTACAGACTGACAAGTTATTATTGGCAGACATTTTCCAGAATTTTAGGTCAACTTGCCTAGAGAACTACGGGTTAGATCCCGCTAATTACTTTACCTCACCTGGTCTCAGCTGGGACGCCCTACTAAAACATTCAAAGGCTCAACTGGAATTACTGACGGATTACGACATGTACCTTTTCGTAGAACGTGGAATGAGGGGTAGAATTTCGAGTGTTGGTTCTAAGAGATACGCCAGAGCAAACAATAGATACTTGCAAGATTACGACGTATATACAATATTTAGACGCCAATAACTTGTACGGGTTGGCAATGTCTCAACCGCTGCCGGTCGGCGACTTTAAATGGCTTACCGACAGAAAAATCTAATTCTTCACAGAAGATGTATTAAAACTGCTGGAAGCGCAGACGGAAAGAGGGTTTTAGAAGTAGACTTGGAATATCCTAAAGAATTACACGACGAAAACAACGACTACACCCTGGCGCCGGAAAACTTGAACGTTCCTCAAGAGTGGTTTTCAGATTATTAACGACGACTAATCAAAATCAACGATCTATCCCCACGTCATCTATCCTGACGTGGACAAACGTGCACTCTGTAAAATATAACAAAGTACGTCATTCATTATCTCAATCTCGGATTAAAGTTGACTAAGATTCACAGAATTTTATCTTTCAAGCAATCTGCCTTGATGAAGTCGTACATCGACAAAAACACTCAGCTCCGCAAAGAATCAAAATCAGAATTTGAAAAAAAAGACTTTTTCAAGCTGATGAATAATTTAGTCTTTGGTAAGACAATGGAAAACGTGCGAAATCGACTAAACTTAGAGCTAGTCAGATTAGAAGATGAAAATAAGCTTTTGAAAATGTGTTCATTACCGAATTATGAATCGACTACCGTCTTTGAAGACTGCAAACTAGCTATAGAAAACATGTACAGGACAAAGACCACTCTCGACAAGCCAATCTACTGCGGTATGACGATATTGGACTTGTCGAAAACTCTCATGTACGACTTTATTATAATCATTTAAAGGCAAAGTACAAAAATAACGTAAACCTGGTGTACACTGACACCGACAGTCTGTTGTTAGAGATTAAAACGGACGACGTGTATGCAGACATGAGCAAGTATAGGAACCTATACGACTTATCAAATTACCCAGAGGGCCACCAGATGCACGAGAAGACAAATACAAAGGTCATCGGCAAATTTAAAGACGAGACTGCGTGTCGACAGATTACAGAGGCGGTCAGCACCGAGCGATACGTTATAAAGAAGGCAAAGGGTATTAAAAAGGTATTGGTCAAGGATAATCTGACCTTAAATATGAAGAATATAAAGGTCATCAGGCCAAAACTGTACACTATTCAGATCGATCTTAAAATTGTACAAGAAATCGCTATTCGACGAGACTTGCGTTTACAAAGATCAAAACATTCCAAAGAGTGAAAAACATCAAATTTACTTAGTCACTCAGAATAAATTGGCCATTTCACCACTGGATACCAAGAGATACCTTCTAGCAGATGGCATAAACACTCTAGCGTATGGTCATTATTTAACGGAAGGGGGTAGCTTTGTGTCTACGGGCACGACTTGAAGCTCCTGTCTTACAAACGATCTCTTCGGAGCTGGATCGTTCAAGTAATATAAAATGGGTTGACTGCGAACGTGGGTGTACTTTCTGACGGTAAAAGTCTGAAGACTCCATATCGGATCTGTCGCCCGCCTCCTTTCACCACATTCTGATTCACCCGGTTGATACAGATACCTTAATACATCTTTACCGATTTTCAAGGGCGTCTCTTTAGTACCAGGCGCAGAAGGCGCTTGCTCGACTCGCTTCAATTTAATGGCGTCTACGGGTTTCTTTCTGATCAAACGCGTTTATTCCTCGTTCATCGCTTTGACTACGTCCATAAGTCTCTTTACCCACTCTGTATTTCTCTACTTTGAGTCGAGCATTTCTTCGGAATACTGATGACCGAATAAGACTTCAGCTAAAGACCTGTTAAATCTTTCTGCTATACCCTGAGCTCGATGCAAACCGGGTATACCGCGTTGAACGATTACGTCATTGTTACTCATAAGCACGCTAAAATTACCCATACATTCTCTACCCGGGTCTACTTTTAATCAACTTTGGCCACGTCAACGGCGACCTCTTATAAATTTTAGTAATGGCGTCAGCTACTTGGTCGGCGGTTTTATATGTAAGGGGCTCGGCTTCTTTATATCTGCTTGCCACCTCTACCACGGTTAACGCGTATTTATAAGTTTTAAATCTTACTTTATCATAAGGTAAAAACAACAGGTCGGCTTGATGTATGTTATTTGGTACGCCGTACCTAGAATTTAACGAAGTAGGGCTGGGTATATACGTCGGTGGGGGTAGATAAATTTGCCACATTGCTTGTTTGCGTAACCAATTTCTAGCTGCTGCTTCGCCCGTCTTTGCTTTAGCTAATTGCTCTACAGCTCCTTCACCTCTCCAGTATCCCCTAGGTCCATAATAAATATTTAACAACTTCTTATCAGTCATTTGTATTACTAGTTTAATTATATTTGTAAATTAAATATGTCAATAAACCAAGATCGCCCACCAAAAACAAGACTTCACCATCTTTAACGTGTTCTGGTTTGGTATAAAAGTCGAACAATTTTGGCTCACTCTGTAAACCGGCGGTCATTTTTAGTTTTTCGTCGGTGACTTTGTTATATTCTAGAGTTATATTCTAGAGTGAGCTTCCTTTTTTAATCGGTCGTTCAAAAAATCCAAATACTTTAAACGCTTTTGCTTAAATTGTTGCTTGGCGGCGGTAAGTTTTTCTAACGCCAAATCATGGCGTTTACGTTCTTCATCTCCGCGACTACCAATTTTAGAAAACAAAAAACTAGATCCAGTGAATGCCAAGGCGTTCCCTAGAGCTCCACCAACCATCATCGCGATCCCTGCCATTTTATTTTAAACAATAAAACACTTAAATTTAAAATTATCAGTTTTATATAATAAATAAATCATGAACAAACATTTTGGAGAGAAAATTGATCCTTACAGAGAAATCAAAAACCCAAATTCTATTAAAGGTCAAAGACGACTTATTTGCACCGAGCAATCTGCCGAGACCGCTAGCACCAGCAGCACTTTTAATCTAGACTTTCCAAAATTTACCAACAACGACGTATTGATTCCGGGCACGGCATTGTTGCTGTTTAGAATAGAATTAAATAGCAACACGGACGATAATAGAACTCTTTACAACAACGTGTCTCGCAATATCGTATATAAAGCGGATGCGAATTTCAATCAACGGAAACGAGATTTACAACTTGGACGATTACGACGTGTACAACGCTTATAAAGATCATTGGATCCCATCTCATCACAAAGATAATTTGAGTCTTTTTGGTATTGGAAAGGAAAACATAACCAAACTCGGGGTAGAAGCATCTAATGCGGTAACTACGAACAAAGGTGAAGTGGCGGTAAGTTTTACGCCATTCCGCTAGATATTGGAATTTTAACCGACCATCACCCGTTTTATCCGAGTGGATAAAAGGGTAAGTTGTCGTTTGCCATCAAGTGGAACGATCACTTGAAAGTTGTAAAGTCTATCGACGAAGGTGCGACCTACAAGATTACTCACTTGAAATTGCAGTACGAAGTGGTCAACGATTCTAAACTAGCTACTCAAATTAGAGACAGGTACAGGAGGGGAGTTTCGTTTTATTTCGACAGAGTCCACCGGAAATACAGATTCTCAACAGATCCGACAACGCGTGGACGCTCAATATTAACACTAACGTCAAGTTTGAAGGGTGTGTTTTTAATTTTCAAGGACTTAACGGACAAGAGCCCGCAAAACAGTTATAACCCAGAGTTGACTGAAGTAAAAGTCCAAGTCGAGGGTATGCCAGAAACATTGTATGTGCCCGAGCTAAGACGAGAGCAGCACGTTGGTGAGATTTGCAAGTACTTTGTAGACAACCTTGAAACACATACGCCATCGGCCGTGTCGAATTACGTCCAAATGTATCCGATTGCGATGGGTAAGTACCTGACCGACAAACAGAAGGTCAATTAAAGTGTTATATCTATTTGATCATGGACTCGCAATTGCAAATTAGATACGGTAGATTTAATAGTCTACAATATTAAAAATGAAGCTACCTAGAGAACCACACTGCGCGATAATATGTGGAAGAACAAAATCCGGCAAAACTGTATTTATTTTAGATTTATTTTCGGGCGTATACAGGACATTTTTTTTAATACATCGTAATACTGTGTACGACAATCTATAAAAATAAAACGTACTACGACTACTCGTGGATAACGACCGACGAAAGCGTCTGGTTGTGCGATTTGGATAATTAAAAATAGATTTAAACAGGGCTTTGAGTATTTATAGAAATCTCTTGCGAGGATTTCACACCCTGTTTATTGTAAATGATTGACAATTGCGACGTAATTAATTTATAACATTAAAGATAGTTTAAGGATAACTGTGCTATATACAATAGCGTTAGAGATTTGGTGATTTAAACGATATTTTTACTACGCGGAAAAGTTATATAATAAAATAAAATGTATAATTAAATAAGGTGGATATTAGAAAATATTTTGAACGATTCTGGCCAGACTAAAGATTTGAAAACTAAAAGGATAGAAGTAGTAGCGTCGGGCAAATCAAAATCTTACTTAATACGTAGAGAATACACCCAAAAAGATTTAGAAATAATGAATGAAGATTCGGTAGTCAAACTGAATCAACTTTATGAGACTAAGATCGGCGCCGAGATGGTTAAAGGACTAGGATTACTGTTGATATCGGCGTTTACTAAAGCCGTCAAATTATTTTACCAAAAATAGGAATAGGTAAATTCAGATTGAACATCGACGACAACGCAAAGTTACACGTAGAATTAGAGACTAACCCCGCGGTAAACTCGGGCATAAGTAGAATGTTGAGTAAAGTATACTTGAGTTGTGGTTATTTGGTAGGTCTATTGACGGTTATTTTACTTACAGCCAGTCACGTTGAAGTTGTTGAAGAAGAACTAGTGATAAAAACTGCAATAGAGCCTGTAGATGAATTGCAAGTAGACGACGACGCAGAAAATATATTTAAAATAATATTATAATTGTATTATAATAAAATGGATAACTCGGTAGATGGAACCAAACCCGTTCAAGAAGTCAAACCCGAACGTACCGCCAAAAAGGTAACTTTAGTGAAACAAAAAGACCCGAAGAGAGTGGAGCTAGGCAAGAAGCTAGCCGTTCACAACAAAAAACATCAAAGAGCAAAACGTAAAATTGCGAGAAACGGTAAACGAAATGAAAGTTGTAGATAGTACCCCACCAGAAAGCGATAATTACAAGTATTACGCTTTGGTAGGTGTAGTCGGAGTGGGAGTGTCGCTCTATTTATTTAAAAAGGCGGTGAATAGGCCAGTTTGAAGTTATTTCGGCGATAAAGATACGGCGATCGAAAAGCAAAAACCAAAGCCTGTCAGAAAGCAACCTATCGAAACAAATTATTCGGAATTACCAAACATGGACGATTAAAACAATGATTAATTAAACGTTATAAATATTATAATTGATATTATAAACTAAGAATGGATCTAAAAACTATAGTAAACACCGTTTATCACGCGGTAGTAGTTTCGGCGCTGACGATAGGAGATTTTGAAAAGACATTAGAAGAAGAAAAGATAAATCTTGCTGGATTAAGATAAGTTATAGAAAATTTGTATCTATAGAGATCGAGTCGGTTAGAGATTATAGAGTATAATTCTACACCATTAAAAAGGTCAAATGATCAGGATCCAAAGAACACTCAACAAATGTTATATGCCGATAAGACTCTTAGCCGATAAAATTAGAACGCTATTTAGAGAACAGGGTATCACTGTCGTAAGCATTCTAGCCGCATTCTTTGGTGATAAGTACGTTAATAGCTAGTGTAGTAGCCGGAGTAAGAGGTGCAGCTACATCCACCGCCGCTGGCGGTGGTGCTGGCTCATCGGTCAGTCCGAACAAACCTATCAATCCATCACAACCGACTAAACCTAAGAACGTTACGGAATGGATGAAAAGACAATTGGAAAACTTGTTGAAAATTTGTTGAAAAAGTTGGGCGTTAAACTTCTCGCAGTGCTGCCAGGCATCCTTGGAAGCATAGCCAGTTGGTTATTTAATCTGTTAAGCAAGACCGTGGGACTTTTAGCGGAACACGTTTGGGCTAAGATTAGCGGTGTTGCTCTGTTGATTTTTGTTTACGTACAAAAGAACATTTAATTTTAAAAATTATACTCGATTGAATGATATGACGTGAAAGGGGGGTTTACGTTACCTAATCATTTTGGATTAGGTATTAAACGTAAACCCCCTTTTTCACGTCATATCGTTTAAAATAGACAATCGTTAAAAATCCGACGATGGTAAAAGTCTTTTCTTCTTCGTGATCACCAGAGTTTAACATTTCGTCCATATCTTCTAAGCAATTTTTGGTTCTTGTTGTTTTTGAACCCCGGAAGAAATAATATGATGCACGACCACCCCAGCCTGTGGTATTTGATTTTCAATTAAAGGATGAGGTTGTGGCTGAGCTTGAATCAAGGGTTGAGATTGAGCTTGAACTTGAATTAAAGGTTGGGGTTGAACTTAAATTGAAGGTTGAGGTTGAACTTGAATTGGAGGTTTAGGTAGAGCAGTAACCGAGTCTGTGTTTAAATTCTCAACGTAACCCGTACTCATATCGTTGGTAGCTATTAATATCCCGTTGTTAAACCCCTCATGAATTCCCACCCTCGGTCTCATATCGGAAGGAATCAAGTACAAGTCCGGACTGATAACAACATTTAAAGAAGACCAGGCATAATACAAAGAATCTTGATAACGGTCGATGGAGTCTTGATGTTTAATGGGGCGTTGATTGAATCTTATAACTAAAAACTGACGCTGAGCGTATAATCCTGTGCCCGTTGCCGCTATGTTAGTCTTTGCTTGAGCTTGAGATCCAAGTATGGCGTAAACGTAAGTTCTAACCGACTCGTTGATACTAACGATACACTGATCCGTAAATTTACTCGTCGATCATCTCTCGGGTATGAACGACTGCCAAGCGTATAGCGCGGCTTTGGTCTGTCGGACGTAATCTACCGGGTATTCAGTGACGTAACTACCCCGAAAGTATCGGTTTTCTACAAAACTGAACGTGTGTCTGTCTGTACCGCTGCAAAATTTACCTGATGCATCTGGGTGCGTTTGGTGAATGAAAAATAACTCGTTGTGCTTTATGACTACTTATTGCCTTTGTAATACGGTATGCCCATTCCGCTAGAGAGTGTTTCTACTTTTTGTATCTACTTTGCCGTGCTATTCGGGTCTAATCCAAAATGTCTACACACGTTTATGTAAGCCCCTCGGTCGATAATGTTGTTTATTGGGTTAAACAAACTATCGTTTGGAGTTGGGCATTTTAACTCGTACAATATTTGTCGCGTTGTGAAATACACGTGAAAATTGAATATGCTACATGTAGCTATTGTTTGGTCTTTATGTTTTAAGAGATCCTTACCCACACCGCGAGCGGTAGTAGCGCAGTAAACGGCAAAATTTATTTGATTTTGGTAAAACGTTAGTGGAATCGGTAAAAGTCATTGAAAGTTTTTATATCTGGTAATTTATATTTATTAAAGATTTTTAGTAGATGAGCGGTAAATCGTTCTTTAGTCTGAGAATCGACTACTATATTCAAATTTGCAATCGATAAAGGTGACAAATTCAATTTAATTTATAATTATATACATAACTACTTTTTCCAGTATAGGACGACCGTTTTAGGCAGAGTGCTCGGCGGGACCACTAAAACGCCAAATTTGTCGGCAAGAAACTCTGCCGTTGACACCAATTTTCTCGACTTAAAGTTCTCATAAAAACCGAAATGGTTCGCGACCTAATAAGAATGGTGAGAAACCTAATAAAAATGGTTTTCGACCTAAAAATATGGTTTTAGAGACAAAAGTTATTAAGACGACCGTTTTTTGGTCGTCCTAACGCGGTCGGTCGTCTTAACATACCTTTTTTACCCATAAACGGTCGTCCTATACAGTAAGTGCAAGGTTATATATTATATTATTATAAATCATGAAACACACTTTTCTTGTCACGAGTAAAAATCAAACTTTTAGATTAAACCCACCTATCGATAATACTTTCGGTTCTCCCCGTAAAAAGATTAGGCTATTGAGTTAGTATGTCGTATACAATGTTTTATCATATTGATAGACAATTCGTTGGAGTGGAAATGAAGATGTCTCAGGGAGAGGAAACAATACTTTTGGTGAGATAATATTTCAACCTGGATATTATGTCTTACAAAGTTTAATCGATGTGTTTAACTCTTACAATCTCGAATGGCTAAGGTTTTATATTTTGAAAAGTGGTGATTTTAAAATATAAGTCGATCGTGGGCATTTTATAGATTTACGTCAAGTTGCCTATTTACTTGGGTTTGACCTACAAGATGAATTTGTTAGTGTGATTAACCCACGTGTCCCAAATTGGATTGGTATTCTAACACCACAAATTGGGAAAAATCTTAATGCTATTAAAATTTATTGTAAACAGAATAATACTAAAACAAACTTTAACAATGGCCAACCCAGACATTTGTTGGGGTCTGTACCAGTATCTTTATCTTATACAAACAATATTATACTAAAACAATCTCGAAAAGCTTCACAAACAATGACGGGATTCATTTGATAAACGGTATAATCAATGAGTTAGTCTTTCAACTAAAAGATTATGAAGGTGAAGATGAAAATGGAACACACTTTTCTCATCGATAGTAAAAATCAAACTTTCCAATTAAGCTCACCGATCGATAATAGTTGCGTCGTTAGCAGTAAACAAAATAGGCTATTGAGCGCTAGCGTGCGTGTTAGGATGTTTTTCAATATTAAAAAATACACATATATCGACTGGGGGACTTATGCCATAGATGGTAATGGACAAAAACATATTATAATAGTATAAGACCAATTGTAGTACCTCTAGCTATTATACCCGTTTATTTAGTTTATTCAACTCTTACAATTTTGGATGGCTAAAGTTTGAGATATTAGATGACGGTTATTTAAACATAGAAATAGAACGTTGGCGTTTTATATATTTAACTAAAATTGCTAATTTAGTTGGATTAAAAGATGAAACCGTTTTATTTTCAACATAAACTACTAGGAACGTAACTGTAAAACCATCAATCGGTAAAAACACTGGTGCTATAAATGTTTACTGTAATCAGATTAATACGCAAAACAACCTTTACAATGGGGAAAACAGCACTTTGTTAGGTGTCATACCTGCATATTTTATACACAGGCACGAATATGGTCAGGCTGTCTCCAATAATTACACAGAAAATTATGGAATTCCTTTGATAAACGGCGTAATCAACGAGATTGAGTTTGAAGTAAAAGATTGTCGAGGTTGTGAGATTTCGTCCGATAAAATAGATTTGATTTAATATATGCGTTGATGTTCAATAAAAAAGTTAAATAATTAAAATAGTAATTGCTATTGATAAAATGAATCACATTTTTGTAGTCAATAAACCGAACAAAACGTTTCAGTTGCATAGTCCTATAGACAACTCTGTAGGAAATAGAAATATCAAGTTGTTGAGCGCGAGCGTACCATTGACATTTTTTAACGTTAGAGATAGGACTAATATTCAATGGGCTGATGTGGGAAGTAATTCACGAAGAGCTAATGTTAGAGAGCACCAAATGAACCCGGGTATATACGACGTTAATGAAATAATTAGAGAAATAAAATACCTCTCCATAGATGGGTTAGTATTTAACTGGCATCCAGATAGCCATAAATTATTTACCACTGTAAGTCAACAACGCGCTATAAGATTAAATAAAATGGTTGAGATATTGGGTCTGCCTAGAGGTTGGATAACGTACGGGCAGTATATCAGCTACCCGATAAAAGATACGATAGGGGCTATAATGATTTATTGCGATCAAATTTCAAATTTCTATGAATGAAACCTTTTACGATGGAAAACCGAGTACGATTTTGGGTAACATACCTCTGAGTGGGGTAGATCGCAATTATTATAACCAAGTCGCGGCTAAAGAATACTCGACTAAACCCGGTGTTAATTTAAATAACGGTATAATCAACGAGTTAAACTTTCAGGTAAAAGACTGCAACGAATGTCTAATCATAGACGAACATTTAAAACTTATTTTAAATATTGTAATTATTTAATATTAAAGTTAGTTAAATTAAAATGGAAGCGAGATTGCCGGAACCTAGATAAAAACAATATATCCAGAGCTACCGGTAATACTGCCGGCGTTACAAACTGACGTTGAAGTAGTTGTAGATAATACTGCCTACAGACTATCTAAAATCGACGGCGTTAAGAACGAAATTGTTAAAGAAAGAGATAAGAGAGAGGGGCTTTATATCAAGTATAAAAAGTTGAACGCGGTATTGATGTGGGATGAAACATTTGCAGAAGCCACTTCCGCAATGAGTGGAGCGGTTGCTATAGCGGCGATTGCGGGTGTAATTGCGGCACCTTTAGTATTTGTATTTAAAGGAATTGCCCTGGGTACCGTCGCGTGCGCTTTGGGATTAAAGTACTTTAGTGGTAAAATAAAGGTAAAGTCTAAAAAGCACGACGAGATTAGAGTGCTAGCAATGTCTAAACTAAACACCATAAAAGATCTAATTAGCCACGCCATAAACGATAGTAAAATTAGTCATGAAGAATTTACTCTGATTAATAACGAGCTTGCAAAATTTCACGACCTGGCAAACACATAAAGAAATATAGATCCAAAGAGAATAAAAGCATGGATGAAACCAAAGTTGAAAAGCGAGTCACCGAAAGATTAGCTAAAGAAAAAAAGACCTTATCGGAAAACTATTGAATTCAAATTCACAATAGCCGTAAAAAGAGCGGGTGCACCTGTGAAAGTCCACCCGCTTACGATAATGTAAATAATGTTAGATTAGCATCTACGGCGCCGATTTTAGAAGATTGATCTTACTCACATTTTAAACAAGCTAAAACGCAATTTGATTTAACGTGACCTATAGCGTTATTTAATCGTTCAACGGTAGCCAGGTCATCTTTTTTCTCGGTAAAAATATTTATCTATGAAACTGTCCGGTTCAAATCGATCACATTTTTTTGTCTGATTGACGGCATGTATGAATCCATTGCTTAATAGACATTTTTATTGGATCCACACATAGACGGCTTTTACCATGTTTGCAGATTGCTGGGTCGTAGCATTTAATACATTGGTATCCTATTCTACCGTGTTCGCAGATATCCTTATCATTACAATCAACGCACTTGTACTTATGTTTTTCATGATTACATCTATTCAATTTTGTTTTCTTTAATTACACTTGATGCAGCCCAAGCATCGCAAACCATTAAATTTTATCTTAAATTCGTGTACGTTTTTATAAATTCAGCAGCATTATACAAAATGTTGTTTCGTGTCCACTTTCCATTTTATTATATTTATAGATAATATTTATAAGCTTATATACTTTTAATTTTTTTAAATGTCATTGTTCTTGTGCCAGTTAACCAAAGAAAAAAATTAAAAAAACAAACAAAAACAATTTGTTGGTTAAAAGTCGATAACTAAGCGCGGCGTTAAAAACGGGGAGAATTTCGTCGCTGGCGTAGAACCAACAATCTCTTACTACTAAAATGACCGTGATATTGTGTAAATCGGTCCATTATTTTCGAAAATAGGCACCTGATCAGTCGGGGTGGAGGGTGAACTGCAGACCCGTAACAATCGACTCTAAGGCTTGCTACGATTGGTTGAAACCGGACCCGCATCGACCGCCTTTGAAAGCTTAACCTGGGAGGTTGAACTCTGTTTAGGTCTTAAAACTATTTCGCCTGGTACCAGCACTAATGTAGGGTATCGTCGGATATCGTATCAGCCGACCGATCCCGGGAAATTGGTCTCCCCCTCTCTTTTTTTGCGACAGTAGTGGCAGCAGTGGGATTTTTTCGTGGTCGTTGTTCCTTTTCTGTTCGTTTTCGGCACAATGGTGGCAGCGGTGGGATTTCTCTTGGTCGTACATGTACTTTCCCTGTCCTCCCGATTTCGCCACAGTATCACAAAGACGACCAAGGTTGATGCTCACATGAAGCAGACAGGTAAACAGAGTCATGGGTGATTTTAAGATGACAGGCAGGCATTATCAACCGAACCAGTTTTTCAATGTTTTACGTGTTTGAATGGCTATTACGTCATTACAGCGTCCACCTTCAAGCTTGACCTGTGAACGTAGTGTCTTGGAATTTAGCAATATGGCTCCATGAAAGCAAAATGTTCAGAGGGTGGTGTGAAAATTACCTTTAATCTGATGTGAATGAAAATGGTAATGGTATACGAGAGTTTTCCACCGGAAGTCAGTGGTAGCCACTTCCGGTCACTTTGAAAGTGTCGTAAATGGACTTGTCGCCCTCTAAAACATCTATAACGATCCAGTATTGTGTAAATCGGTTTATTATTGCCGAAAATATGCGCATGGTCGGTCTGGAGGAGGGGAACTGGAGACCCCGCCCCCATGGGGTCACTTAGGGGTCGGAAAATTTGAACCCAACCATTTTCCCACTATTTGACCTCAAATCAACCCAATAAAGCAAAACAAATCAATTTTAGCAGGAAAATCCTAATGGATGACACGTCATACCGCACTAACGTTATGGGCCACGAGATAATTATCTCATTCCACTGAGATAATAAGTCATTCCCACGACTTATTATCCCACGAGATAGTTATCTCGTTCCCCCGAGATAATAAGTCGTTCCCCTCGCGGCAAAGAGATAATCTTTTTTCAACCCGTCTAGCCCGTCCGATCCCTTCCCGTGCAATAGAGCGCATTCACTTGACCCGAGGTGAACCGAGGCCAAGCAACGCTAGCTGGAGGCCAAGCAAACCTCCACGTGGGTTTCTCTGTGCTGAAATTGTACGGCGTAACATTGCATCGTTGGAAACGGACGTGAACGTCCATCCAAATCGATTTGTCGAACTATATGGGTGATTCCATTTTATGCACATTTTAGGCCCTAAATCCATAAATCATCACCATTCATCCTTTATTTTGTAAAACCATTTATTAAAATTACATATTTACTCAGTTTCCTAAAAGTTATGGTATGTAAGTTCTTTTCAGGGGTTAAGAATCATGTATACCCTCTAAATATCATGATCTCCATTCATCGTAAAATTAATGATGGTTTCTCGCGTAAGGGGGTACACCAAAATGCCTTTTTCTCATTAGAACATTAGTGTAATATTTGTAAGGATTTTTTGGGGACACTAAAGTTGTTTTGCAAATATTGTTATAGTAACTGTAAAGTTTCACGACGTAAATATTAGGGGCACACCAAAGTGGTCTGACGAAAATCAGAATGACCATATTTTTATTGTTTGCCTAAATTTCCATGTTCAAAGATTTAATTGATTTGAAACTAAGTACAGGCTTTCATTATGCATGGAAATTAAAACGTTGTGGCAGTTGGTGTGGCCAGAACACTTAAAAGTTACGTACACATGTTTCACGCGTAAAGGCGGATTCATACTTCATGTGAAAGCGAACGCGAATGCGAATTTGACGTCACAACGAATGTTTCGCACAGCGATTTCGCAAAAGGCTGAACTAGTTTCAACTTCCGCGAGTGTTCGCCGCGAAATGTTTGACGTCAGATTAACTTGAGATTCACGTTCGCTTTCGCGTGCAGTATGAACCGGGCTTAAGAGGGGACACCAAATCTTACACGTGAAACACATTTGTTGCCAAACCTTTTGTATTACGAACATATCAAATTGTTCATCAAATGTGGGTTTTATTGTCAAAAGCAATGTGTTATCAATCATTTGAGTTTACAAAACCAAGCTAACCCACCGAAAACAAGGACATTCTTAGTTTTAAAATGATGTGTTTAAAATGTCACAAATTTTTGCCTAAAAAGTAATAATTTTAACCTATTTTTAGTCAGAATTAGGACAACGAATATTTATGATACCAATTTTGAAGGTTTTGTTTAGTACAAATTGATGTTGGTGACACAAGCGAAACTCAAAAAATAACATGTGGACTAAAGTAAGTTGACAATTCAACAAGAAAGTCCATCTACCCATTCGTGCCATTGGGGCCCGAACTTATGGAATCACCCATATTAGCCACATAGTATGATAACATCATTTATAAAAATGCTAGTTATATGTTTTTGAGCCTCGCAACTTTATTCATGCTCCAAATTCAAAGTGGCGACCAACGGTGGCTGCCAAAAGTGGCCATATATGAGGAAAATGATACATAATGGGCAAAAAGTAATGGTAAACACGTACAATAATCCCCCCCCCCCCCCCCCCCCCGCCCCCGAAACAACCAACACATTGTTAAGGTGCCTTTTATGATCCTGAACGATATTTTTGATGTACCAATAACATAAAATGCCCTCGAGATATCCAAGATGACGGTCAAAATGGCTGCCAAAAATGCTCCAAAATGGCAAAGAATTAGCCAAATAATACGATAAAAGCATTCATAAAATTTCCCACTATAAAGGCTTCAATATACAACGAACGATTTATTTTAAAACAGATTTCTAGAGCTTTGGTAAATGACTAATCTTCCTAGGATTTTGTTTCTTAATTGGTGATGGTGTTGTTTGTGGATGTTATTATAAAATTGTAATGTACCGAGTGGATGTTTTAAATGAATAAAACAAGCACACAATTATGATGAGTCGAGAGAGAACTTTATTAGGGAGCGAACAAATATAGACTGTGTCTTCGACAACTCAATACAACTAAGTCTACGTGGCACAGACTGGTCAACGGTACAGTGATATATATTATATACACTAGCATATAAAGAAAAGAGATCAAAGATCAAATGCTTTTATGGCTGGCTTATACTCTTGAGATCTTGGGGGAAAGTTATGAGTGGGAAGTGGAATACGAAACACCTGTTACATATATCAATATATTACAAAAATACATCCGTATCTAGATTTGATTGCAACCTTTAAACTGAACAGTTTAATTTGTCGCGTTATAATATAATTATATGGTGATATATGGTGAAATAAAACGTATATAAATCGTACATTGCCCGTCGACCACTTAAGGAATTCTGATGAATTCCGGTTGGTTTTAG